>LOJH01009655.1:9760-28198 GCA_001685095.1 Ellobius talpinus
GAGAGAGAGAGAGAGAGAGAGAGAGAGAGAGAGAGAGAGAGAGAAGAATCTGTTGACTTACTGAGTGTGAAGGAGGATTTTGCAACAAAAACCCAGCTCACCAGGTCCCTGGCCACAGACAGAAAAAAATCCAGACACATTCATCTCTCAAGAGCAGTTTCCTCCAGGTAGTTGGATGCACAGACATCTATGAAGACTTTCATGAAGCCAGAAACAGTGGGATCTGAGATCACTATGTTCCACCACACTCCTCCTACCCTTTCCCCACCCCCCACAGAACCAAGAGAATGTTCTCTGCGTAAGACAGATTTCTGTTCTACAAACGATAGCATGGCTGTCATAAGGGAAACCATCCTACAACACTGAGGGACGGTGTGAGCTCACAGTCTGGGGATTTAACCGAGCAGGAAGACCTAGCACCTGCTGAGTGTCCTCTATGTGGGTGATGCTCTTACACGCTTTCTCTTTCATGGAAATCCTATCTGGAACTAAAATGAGTTCCTTCTGTGATTTATGCACAGAATCTATGATGGAGGCCCTCGTTTTCCAAGAGATTATTTTGCCACAATAACTACAGCACTTCCCCAGCTGCTTTGCAACCTGTGTGTTTCTTTTTTTCTTTCCAACCTTGGCTCAGAAGGCACCCAGGAGCCCAACACTGTCCTCTCAACATGAAGGTGTCCTTGTTTCAATCTTACTCTGTTGTTCGCCAGCCCAGCCTCCTTTACATAAGAGGCAGACCTCACTGGGTGTGGCCAGCATGCCCAGACAGTAGACAAACTGCACATTTCCTTTCGGGGACCAGTCTTTGAGGGTAACCTCAGGGCAGCGTCATCATATGCGCAGTGTCCCTGGTCTCAGGATGAAAGCTGAGGCTCTGACTGGCCACAGGCTGGTATGGAGCAATAGTCAAATCTGGAGCTTGCTGGGCTGAAGGGAGGGCATGGAGGCATAGCTCAGCAGTTGGTGCTGTGCTCACCTAACGTGCATGGGTTCCTGGGTTCCAACCCCAGGAGAGCAGGCACACAAAAGAGTAGGCTAGAAGGAGGCCAGAGCCTCATCCTGAGACAGCTGTGGTTCAGGTGGGCCTTCCAGAGTGACCCTTTGGTGCATCAGAGGAAACTGGGTTGTGAACAGGAGCACTACAGGGGACAGATCAGGGTGCTGCTCAGATGTGCCCAGAAAGTAGTCTGTCCAGTCAGCAGTCCTTGCAAATGCAGCAACACCCAGGCGGCCTCACCAGGAGCAAATTGCTTCTTCTCGAGATCCTGACATTAAAAGCAGACAGCTCTACGGTGACAAGTTATTATAATTCTTTTAGTATTTTGAGAGTATTCCTCTCCCCTTTCCTCCTTCGAACCCTTCTTCTGTACCTTTTCCCTCGCTCATTCTCTTTTAAGCACATGGCCTCTATTTCTTTAATTGCTGTTACATATATATGTACATGTGTGTATGCACAGATATATTTCCCAAGTATTCAGCTACAATTTGCTCAGCCTGTATAATGTTACTTGCATACGGGTTTTCAGGGCTCACTGCTTGGTGTTAGATAGACAGGCAACTAAGGAACACCAAGAGTGGGAGAAATAATCTCCCCCATGGAAGAGCACACCAGGGATTCATTTTTAGGAAGACAAACGTACATGGTTGGGGAAAGCTAGGCAGGGTCTAAGCCTGTGACCCCTTCCCTACACCTTCTTCCCAAACACCCCAGGAACGGGGGCCCCCTAACTTGAAAGAATTGGTTTCTTCTTGATGACATTTGATTGTAAAGTTAGATTATATTTTAATTAGTGTCCTCGATGACATTTTTCTTATAAAAGCTACATAAAAATAGATAAATGGTCACCCCCTTCAAAATACAAAAAGAATTAAATTTATACCCAATTCTAAAATTTGGAAGAGCACTATTAATCTTATCTGTCTTTATTAAAATCTTCAATCTTTTTGTTTGTATATCTACCTGTCTGTTTATATGTGTGTGTGCATATAACTATTTTGCAAAATCAGGATTACTCTGCTTCCCCTTCACTATAATAAAAATCTTCAATATTCTTTGAAACCACATTTATAAAATGACTATACAATTATCGTTCCTTCTCGAACCGTGACAATCTACACCTAGTACATTAAGTAGAATAATATATGGCTTTGTAATGCAGCATTGAGCCATTTGTATTTGATTCTACCCATTTAATGCACTTCTCATTCTTAAGTTCAGACACTTTAAGTGCAGCCAATTAGATTTAAAAAAAACACTAAAGCGAAGGCAATCAGGGAAGATTTATAGAAGATCTGAACTATAAAGAAGCCTAAAATAGCTGTGCTTTTCCAAACAACCAGGCATACCTACAGTCAGCTAAAGTCAGCCTTCTGTCAGAGATTGCTCGATCTGTATACTTCTGGGCGTTGTAACCGGCCAGCTAGGTTCATCAGGAACTAAAATGACTTTCTGCCCTCAAACCCATCATTTTATCCCAACACATGTTACTTGTTACCATCAGAGCGCCTGGTCACCTAGAACAATCTCAGCTCGGAAACAGGTGCTGTTCCTGGGGTCGCTTCTCACATTGGCTGTTTGAGGCTCTCAGACAACACACTCCTCCAGATGTAAGAGTTAAATGGTAAGTAACTGTCTGGGAACAGATGAATTCGAAGCCCTTTGGTGTGATCAGTGGCTTCCTTCCCCCACCTTTCACAGCTGCCCAAGAGAAAGGAGAAGGGTCAAGGGCTCCAGGGAACCCCTTCCTCTGGCGCTTCTCAGCAGCAGTCCACGGGCAGCCGCGCTTCTTGGAGCACTTCCGGGTGGGTCTCCTTGGTGCATCTTTCTGCTGTCATCATTTGACACCCCTGGAGTTTTGCTCCCATCCTACCCACTTCCCGATTTATCTCCAACTTTCCTTTTCCTAAAACAAGTGTAAAATCTTGTTTGAAGTTTCCTAAGCATTTGTGTCGCTGAGAAACTGAGAAGGGAAAGTTAAAGGCCTGCTCCACCAGTGATTCTCGCGGTGCACCGAGGAAAGGCNGGGGGGGGTAGCGGTAAAGAGCAGACCTCACAGTGTGCGGAAGTCTGAAGCAAAAGACGCATCTATCTTTCAAAAGAGCTTTCTGTTTCAAGGACTCCTCTGAAGTTCGGAGGCCCCAGAGAGGAAGAATGAAGAACAGACGATAAGGTTGAGTCTAGGAGTTCATAGTCACCAAAGGAGGGATGGAACTCTCCTCTCCTTTTGCTATTATCGTTTCTGCCACTGTGTGAATGAGAACTAAGGCAGCTAAGGTTAGAGGAACAGTTCCTAAGTTCTTATTTAGGAGACTTTGGGCAAAGCTTTGAGACCTTGCAAAGGAAGAAATAAGATGTCAAGAAGATTATACGGAAAGGACAAAGTGAAGCAGTAGAAACCTCAGCCGGGACAAAGCCAGCAACAGTAAGACATGGATCAATGACGCCCCCGAAAGCATCAGCCCCCAAACAGTATACTGCTCCCTGGCAGGAGGGGAGTCGGAGTTGTGCCTTACCAAAGATGGCTTCCACAGAAGGCATAGCTGTTGGGAGGCCTCTTCGGCAGACTGTGTTATATTTGGGCATCACATGCACACCACCGTGGTGCGTTGCAGCGTCTGCTAAAGCAAAAGAGGCTCCAAATAAGTGATATATAATTAAGTTCTTTCTACCAGGCAGCCACTCCTCCCTCTCTGGGCTTTGCTGTCAAGCTCCATGATCTTGTTCAAGCTCACTTTGGAAAATCGAGCTGTGATTTCATCCTAACCAGATGAGACCATAGCCCTACTTTCAGTTGTTCTCGTATGGACTTCATGGGAGATTCTCTTTCGTTTTTCAAGTTTTCTCAATTCTGGGTTTCATACCTTCCTTCTCTCCCCATCACTGGTTACATTTTTTTTCTAATGGATTAAGTTGATTTAGTCTAAAGTCTTCCGGTACAATTATTCACTCTTCTGTGATCTCTAGAAGTAATCTTCCTGTGCTAAAGAATTTACAGTGTTACCATCTTGTTTTAATAAATCACTAGTATTTGGTGCTATTCCTATTAACAGATAGTTGTAATAGACAAAAACATTCCTAAGCAAAGTAGATGGATTAGAAAGTTTCGGCAACATGCAGAAGATGGGAGTGCACACTCCTAAGGGTAAGGGAGGTGCCCTGGGAGGTCTGGGAGGAGCCTAATGCTTTTGAATTGATTGTGCTTTCTTTCTGCTTACAGGTACCACCAATGCTAGCATGGTTGGTTGTATTAATCAAAACAATGGGGTGGCTAAGAAACTTTTACCTGTTGATTTGATTGCTCTATAGCTGTAGAAATGGCCTTCTAAGCAGAGATCCCTGGATCACTATCTTAGACAACTAGAGAGCTGTCAATCTGCTAAAAATAAAACAGTCAAATCCTGAGGACTCAGAGAGCCCCATTCCTCCTAAGTACACACACTGTATAGCTGGTGCCCTTTCAGACACACAGGGAAGGAAGGAAATTGTTCATGACAAGGACAAACATAATTCTCAAGTTAAGCTGTATTTTCTGAGTGTCATAGAATGGTATATTCTTGCAGTGTTGTGTATTATTTATGATCTTTACAGGGACAAGAAGTTGGCAGTGAAATTTGCTTTTCTGGTTGAAAAATTTGAGGCTCAAAAAACATAACTCTTCTTCTTCTTCTCCTCTTCCTCCTCCTCCTCCTTCTCCTCCTCCTCCTTCTCTTCCTTCTTTTCCTCCTTCTCCTTCTTTTCTTTCTTGCTAACCCAGAGCTCTGCATATACCATGCTGGATACGCATTTCACTGCCAAACAATACTCTCAACCTGTTACTGCCTTTCTTCGAGTCACAGGGTTACTAATTAGTGGAGATGAGACCAGACTCCAGACTTTCTCACTTCTAGCCATGGATTCTTCCCTTTGCCCTAACATAATGTTATCAATATTAATAAAATGTGCTATGTAATATTTTAAAAAAAGAAAGCTTAGTCAAGAGCTACCACCTTAATAAATACCCCTTCATACATGGTAAGTCACTTTCTATTGCTCAGAGTGAGAGAGCTAAGAAAAGATGATAAGGAAATGAGAGGCCTATAACAGTCAGAAGGCAGCTGGATGATAGTCAGGGATGAGCCTGAACATAACACTGACCACTGGATTCAGCCATCTTCAAGTGTTTCAGAGTACCACAAATGCACATAGAAAAAGGAATACCGCTCACCCTAACGAATACCTGTGGAATGGGAAATGTGTCTCAAACAGGATGTCACATTCATCTGCCAACACCAATCTATTTACAGATCCAGAAGTAGGTATTTAAAAAAAAAGTTGAGAAATTTGAAGCTAACACAGCCAGGTATTCCCTGAGTCTCAGGAACATGCTAGAAGCTGGCATCCCTTCCAGATCATTGAGAGACTTTGGGGCATGCAAGAGTCTTTTCTGCCTGACAAGCCTATGGAGAAGCACTTCTCATTTCGAATCAAATTATCTACAAAACGTAACGAGCCACAGCTATCAAAATGCCAAAGGGGGGAAGTCAAAACTCATGGGCACCAATGTCAGGTCACTGAAGCTTAGACCCATGTTCCAGAAGGAATTGTTGACATGCAGGGTGCAGAGCAGGCATTGCTTAAAAGGAGTAAGTGTGTTCCAAAGTTGGGAAGGAAATTCTCCAAATGCCTGCTTTTATGCCCATTTTCCTATCACACACACACACACGCACACGCGTGCGTGCGTGCACACACACGCACACACCATTTCCTAGTTCTTGAACATTTAAAGATAGATTTAAGCACTTGATTCGATTTGCAAAGAGGATAAGTCATTCCTCCGACACTGAATGGGGAATACAAAGGTTCCAGAACCTAGTAGGGCCATGGCAATGTGGAAATTTTGTTTCTTAAGATGCATTAACTTTAGAAATGCCAAGTGGGTGGAGCACTCAAGTCGACTCTTGAGCGCCTTCATAATAGCACCATTGTGCATTCTGTCTACTCAAAGTTTAATGAGTTTTAATGTTACCCCTCCAAGCCAGGGAGTGTCTTGTATCCACAGAAACATCCTTATGTATCTGAACAGAAGTGTCTTATTTACTTTCCCCTGTTAGATAGAATCTTGGTTTAAAGGTCACAATGAAACATTGCATTGCATAAGGAAATAGACCCTAGGTTCTCATCCTTTCAACATGGCCTAGTTGCTCTCAAGTGCACCAAGATCTCCACCTGATGTCAAATGGGCTGGCAGTTTGGGCAAGGATGGTTAAGTACAAATGAGGGGAAAGAATTCAGTCTGGGGGAAGGGAAGTGCTGTTCCTCACTCACACAGGACCTGCAGGATTGGAAGAGACCTCCGAGGACTGCAAAGGCATGAAGAAACCAGCAGGAAAGGACTTATGATCTTCTTCACCCCACCTGAAGAACCAGAACCAGAACCAGAACCACCTGAACACCGAGGCTTCGGAGACCAAGAGCTCACATGCTCCCCTCCCCATCACAGCATCACATGGAACCTGCTGGAACCAGAGTAATCTGCGAATCTCGCCTTTAAAATCTCAGCACATCTGTGCCAGCAATCCACTCCACACGTAATCCACTCCATATAGAATGTTTTATTTCTTATTTTCTAATATCTGATTCCTACTCTTGTATATGTCTCCTGGCAGTTTTGTCTTTGTTTGTAGACTGCTTCGTTAGGTTTCCCAACCATTGCTCTCGTTTCTCTAGTGGTTCACCACAGGGCATCTCGTGTATGCCCCCTCTTCCTCCCATATGCTTTCTTCTTTTTCTTATCTTTATCCCCTCCCTCCTCTTTTTACTTCTTAACTGTAACATATATACATTTAAATATTAAGCATCTGTGGAACCTTAACAGTACCCCAAACTTTCCCTTCCCAGGTGTTTTACCTACCTCAATGCTATTCTCTTTCTTTTTCAAGCCAGATCTAGTACTTAATTCTTATCCTCGCCCACCTCACCCTCCAACTTTGAAACGTAACTAAAATGGACATTTGCTTCATGCCATTCTTCAGAGAAGAACTAATGTTACAGTGCTTCTCAAACTATTCTGTAAATTCCTAAAGGAAGGACCGGCTACCTACGCTCTTTCTGGAGCTACTATTACCTGATACCAAACCAGGCAAAGATGCAACAAAGAAAGAAAATTACACACCAACCTTCATGACGAATGCAGATGTAAAAATTCCCAACAAGGTGCTTGCCAACCAAATTAAATATATATATAGTCATTCACCACAATTTAGTTGGTTTTTTTTTCCAGAGATGCAGGGATGGTTCTATATATGTAAATTAATAAATATTATAAATTACATAAATGGTCTCAGAAATTACATGGTCATCTTAACAGATGTAGAAAGGCTTTTTGACAAAATTCAATATCCCATCATGTTAAAACTTTTGAAAGAACTCAGAATAGAAGGAATATGTTTTCAACATAATAAAGGTTATATACAACAAACCTATAAGGTGACATTTTATAAAATGGGAGAAACTCAAGGCATTTCTCCTATCAAGAACAAAAAAGTATGTCTATATTTTTGCTACTAAAAAATTTGTTCCTGGAAATCTTAGTTAAAGCAATAAAAACAATAGAAGGAACTACAAGAAAAAGGAACAAATAGGAAATAAGTCAAAATGTGTCCATTTGCACATGATTTATACAAAAGAGACCCTGAAGACTCTGCCTAAGACTCTTATAACTCATAAACATGCTTAGTAAAGTGGCAGGATTCAAAATCAGCATACCATAATCAGTAGCCTTCCTATATAGATACTGTGAAAAAAATCAGAGAAGCAATCTTCACAATGGCTTCAAACAATATCATGGAGGCAGGAGAGATTGCTCAGCAGTTTAAGGAACTTATTCCTCTAGCAAAGGGCCTGGGTTCAATTCCCAGCACTCACAAACTCAAAACCATCTGTAACAGTTCCAGGGGACCTATTACCCTCTTCTCTCTTTTGTGGCACTAGGCACACATGAAGACCAAACATCCATACACAGGATATAAAAACCAAATAAATTTTTAAAAATTTTAAATGCTTTGAAATAAATCTAACTAAGAAATAGGAAAGATTTCTATATGAAAACTTGGAAATGCTAAGGAAGGAACTTGAAGAAGACACTAGAAAATGGAAAGGCTTCCATATACACATGAACTGGCAGGGTTAATGCTGTGAAAATGGCCATCTTACCAAAAACAATCTATAGATTCAATGAAATCTCAATCAAAATTCCAGTGGCAGTCTTCATAGAATTTTTTAAAAAAATATTAAAGTTCATAAGGAAGGACAGAAACTTTTTATAACCAAAGCAATCCTGAGTGAAAAGAGACTTCTGGAGACATCACCACACCTGATTTCAAGATATACTAAAGAGCTGTAGCAGTAAAAAACGGCTTGATGCTGGCATAAAAAGTTAAATAGGCCAATAGACTAGAATAGAGGACCCAAATCTAAGGCCATGCAACTACAGCCACCTGAGTTTGACAGGTACCAAAAGTACACATAGTAGAAAGGACAGCATTATCAACAAGTGGTATTGGGAAGAAATCTGCAAATCTACATACAGAAGAATAAAGCTAGATCTATATCTCTTACCCTGCACAAAACTCAACTCCAAATAGATCAAGGACTTCAGAGTAGTGCCTGGAGCTGCTGGGGACAGGGGACAGAAATATACAACAAGATATACGCATGAAAAAGAACGTTGTGATAGGGCTCCAATTGTTCAAGAAATAAGGCTAATAACTGACAACTAAAGCCTTGTAGTTCAAAGGCTTTTAACTAACAACTGACTGAAGAGGCAGACTATGGAATGGGAGAAAATATTTGCAGGGATATATCCAGCAGAGGATTAGAACCCAGATTATGCAGAGAACTCAAGAAACTAAATACCAAGAAAACAAATGGCCAGTCAAAATGTGGGCTATGGCCCTGAACACAGAGTTCTCAAAAGAGGATACAAGCAGCTAGTAACATTTTTAATGTGTCTGACATTAGTTATCAATGGGAATTAAAACTACTTTGAAGTCCCACTTCACCCCAGTCAGAATGACTGTCATCAAGAGACTAAGTGACAGCAAATGCTGCTGAGAATAAGGGGAAAGGGGAGACCTTATCCACTATTAGTGGATACTAACGGTCACTATGGAAGTCAGTCTAGACCAGCGGTTCTCTAACTTCCTGATGCTGTGATGCTTGAATGTAGCCCCTCATGTTGTAGTGACCCCCAACCATAAAATTATTTCACTGCTATGTCATAGCTGTACTGTTATGAACTGTAAAGTAAATGTCTGATATGCAGGATATCTGATATGTGACTCCTATGAAAAGGTCAATAGTCCTGGCAAAGGGGTCGTGACCCACAGGTTGAGAACCATTGGTCTAAAGTCTCTAAAAGCTAAAAATAGTACTAAACTGAGACTTACTATACCACCCCTGGGCATAGCCTACTATACAGACACTCACACATCCATGTTCAATGCCATTATTCACAATCGCTAAGAAATGGAACCAGCTTAGATGTCCACCTACCAATGTGAGGACAGGAAAACTGTAGAACATAGACACAAGGGAATATTTTTTAGCCATAAAGAACATGAATAACGAAATCTGCATGGAAATGGATACAGCTAGAAAATATTATGCCAACTGGGATATCCCAGGCACAGGAAAGTAAAGGCTACACAGTCTCTCTCTTATGTAGACATTGGCCTTGAATTTCTTGGTTCGTATGTTTAATTGAAGCGTCTATAGAATTCAGAAAACCAGAAAGGTCTCATGGGGGGAATGCATTAATGAGAGAAGGGGGCAATTCTGGGTGTTAAATGTTCAAGCATGGGTGGGGGCAGGGGTATGGGGGAGAGGAGGTAGTGGGAGAGGGTTAATTAAAACTAAGGATGTATGGGAAAGCCTTATGGAAACCTACCATTTGTAAGTTAGTTTGTTTTTAATATTTAAAAGGAATTTAAATGGATGTATTTTGCATGGGTAGACTGATATCTGTAGAAGACATGGATGATTAAATGAAAATCTCAGCCCCAAGCTTGAGATATCTTCTTGTGAGTTACAGGTCAGAGAGAACCGACAGGCCTCCAAAGCAACACAAGCTTTTTGCTATTGCCCTTGGTTTTCTGCCATGATTGGATGGTTAAGATACTATTACACTATTACTAAAGATATCACACTTTTTGTGGGATGCGAAGAAATCAATCTCCCCTTGTTTGTTTGTTAATTTGTTTTAGTTTGGTTTTTGTTTTGGTTTTTGTTTTGGGGGTTATTTTGTGATAGGATTTCTCTGTGTAGTATTAGCTCCTGGAACTCACCCTGTAGACCAGGCTGGCCTCAAACTCACAGAGATCCTCCTGCCTCTGTCTCCCAAGTGCTGGGATTAAAGGTATGTACTGACTGGACAATGTCTTCCCTGGTGGCTAACTTTCATAGTAAGAAGGTGTTATGCAGGCCACCAGGAGAGAAGAACTATCAACAGTCTTACCCAATACTGAACCCTGAATGCATGCTACAGTGCCAGCCTGCCAGGCAAGATATATGTCCTAGTTAGGGCTGCTATTGCTGTGATGAAACACCATGACTTGACGTCACTCAGGAAGAAAGGGGTTTGTTTGGCCTATGCTTCCACATCACTGTTCATCATTGAAGGAAGTCAGGACAGGTACTCAATCAGGACAGGAACCTGGAGACAGGAGCTGATGCAGAGGTTGTAGAGGGATGCTATTTCCTAGTTTGCTCCTTGTGGCTACTGTCTTATAGAAGCCAGCACCACCAGCCCAGGACTGGCACCACCCACATTGGGCTGGGCTCTCCCCATCAATCACCAATTAAGAAAGTGCCCTAAAGGCTTGCCTACAGCATGACCTTATGGAAGTGTTTTCTCAACTGAGGCTCCCTCCTCTCTGATAACTCTAGTTTATATTAAGTTGACATAAAACTAGCCAGTACAATGTACCTAGTAGTGCAATAATTGCATGAAAGTTCTAGAGGCAAGCAACTGCTTTCTAATTGGATTTAAGGCCTGCTTCTGTCTGTCTGACAGAAGAATCAAGATAATAACTATACCGTTAAGGGAACATTTTGCTTCTGCTGTCTAAGTTGTACCATCTCCTCATGTATCTCTGCCTGTCTTATAAGGGATTTGCTGTCATCCTGCTAAGTGAGAAGACTGAGCTTGCATATGCCTGTAAATCTAGCTACTCTGGAGGACGAGACAGGAGAAACATAAGTTCAAGGCCTTCCTGGGCTACAGTATGAGTTCAAGACCAGCCTTGGCAACATAGTGAGAGTCTGTCTCAGAGTATAAAATAGAAAAGGGAATCTGAGGATGTAGCTCATTGGTTGAGCAATTGCTTCACATGCACAAGGCCCAAGATCAATTTTCAGCACTGCAGTAATAATGATGATGATGATGATGATGATGATGATGATGATAATAAATTAAAAATAAAGGGCTGTGGATACAGCTCAAGGCAGAGCACTTTTCTAGCACATGTAAGGCCCTAGGTTTGACCTCTAGTACTGAAGGGAGAGACAGACAGAAACAGAGACACACAGAGAGAGAAGAGCAAGCAAGCACAATGAGGCTGGGAAAGTTTGAGAACTTCCTCTGACCCTCCTTTCAAAAGCTCTCTTTGAGGGATCCCCTTTACGAAACTGCAGTGCCTCCCCCTTATACTTGCCTTGCTTTTCCTCCCTGCCACTCTTTTCTTTCAGCTATAACATAGATTTACATTTTTAAAATATGAGGCACTTTTATTAATTCTTTGAGGGTTTCATACATGGAGACAATGTATTCTGATCTTACTTGTTCCCCATTCCTCCCCCTAACTCCTCCTAGGTTTTATTTACTTTTTTATTGCCCATCCGACCCTTTCCACATATCAAATTCATGGGAGAACAGGGCTGTCTTTGTTTGCTGCTGTTTTCCCAGCATACAAAATACCTGGCATGGAGTTAATACTCAATAAATATTTGCAGAATAAAAAAAATGAAAGCTGCCTCTGGCTGCAGATCTAGTAGTTGGTGGACTCAGTATTTGGACTCAAGACTATAACCTGCTGTGGAATAATCCTTCTGTACATTGGTTTAATCTCATTGGTTAATAAAGAAGCTGATTGGCTTGTAATAAGGCATAATAAAGTTAAGCGGTACAATCAAACTGAAGATACCAGGATGTAGGGCAGAGAAAGAGAGCTGCAGGCAGATGCAGAGAGAGCAAGGTGGGCATTCCATGCCAAGAAAAGGTACCAAGCCATGTGGCAAAGCTTAGATAAGAAATATGGGTTAATTTTAAATTTAATTTAAGAGTTAGCTAGTAACAAGCCTGAGCTATCGACAGAGCATTTACAGTTAATATTAAGCCTCTGTGTGTTTATTTGGGAGCTGCTGGTAGTACAGAAACTTCTGCTTACAATAACCCTCAAGCACACTGCTGTACATATTGTTGTCAGTAGAAGTCCCTTATTGTTAGTGTGCTAGAACTTCTATCACAAAAAAAAACAGAAACTAGAAATATATTTCTCATGATTCTGGAAGTTTGAGAAGTCTGACTCAGGTGGAAAAAAAAGGTTCCTGAATGAAGATCCAATTCCTGGTTCATAGATAATGTCTTCCTCACATGCCTAACAGGACAAGCAACATTTTTCTTAGGATACTTTTACAAACAATGAACACCACTCATGAGGCCTCATCTCTCAAGACCTGATAACATACATCTATAAGGCTTCACTACCTAATACCATCACTTTGGGGGCTGGGATCTTAACATATGAATGGGGAGCATGCAAACAGTCAAGCTCTCTCACATAGGCTACTCTTTCTAAGGGTTCACCTGATCTCATACCATAACACTTTGCAGGAATTCCAGGCTACCCAGGCCTTTCTCTGGTTACCCATCCTGTGGGGAACTATCCAATTAGATATTTACTTGAGCACCACAGAAGAACACTTGGATGAGAGTCCTTAGATTAGGTTCTAAACCCATCAAACAAGGCAACCGAGGAAGTCATCACACCTTTGTACATCTCAACAAATTTATCAGCGGTGGGTACTCTGTCCAGCCCAACCGTGCTGCATTCCTAGAGTCAATATTAATGATGGGACTCCAAAGCATGCCAGAAGTCCCCAAAACCAAACTAATTTTTATGAAGTGAGAGTTGGAAAATAGGTGTGTACATTATAGCTAAGACTCCATTCCTACCCCCACTAAACCAAATAATAACAATAAAAATAGGGAATTCTCTAAGAAAACACACGAAATCATGAACAGCAGAAGTCTTTAGAACCGGAGATAATTTCTTTCCTTTTTACTCTTATGCATTTATTATATTATTTTTGCAATAGAAATACACTGGTTTTTTAAAAGTTTAAAAGTAAAGTAAATGCACCTGACACAGCTTTTAGGGTTAAAGTTGTATCGAAAGAACAGCAACCATCTGCTCTATAATTTATTGACTGCATTATGTGATAAGCATTTTAGTTCCTCTAAGAAGACTGTAAGTTATTTTATAAAGCTTAAAACATCAGGGGTGCAGGACATAAAGGCTTGTTGACTTTTATTGCCCTTCAAGCATGGATTAGACTTATTAACGATATGGAGAAAACATACCCAGTCCCCTACTCTGACCATCAGACACTTAATTCCTTTTCTAGAAACAAAGCAAATTGTCACTGCTGGGTTTCCTCCAATGCCAGGTAAGGGTATTGACATTAATACTGACCAGATGCCAAAGTCTGCAGTGGATCTTAGGTGACAAACACACTCACCACTAACGTGAGATGAAAGACCTCAGTTTGAGTTCTGTCCTTATCCCACCGCAGTGATCTCCCTGAACCGCCCCCTCTTTTGACCGCATTGTCTCTGCCCTCTATTTGCTATTTTCTGTGTGACAATCTTCTTTACTACATTGGCAGCCATCGTCTCTCTTCCTATGCCCTCAGATTTTACCAAAGCAGGACCACATACCTAATGAGAAAGAGGGGCAAGAGGAAAGCAGATCCAATTTATAGACCCACCAAGAGTCTTGGTGTCACCTTATCCACCAAGAACAATAGGGCAGTAATTAGCTTGGCTTGGCCAGCCAGCTAGTCCATGATAAAAGGCAATGAATGGCAATAAACGGAAAGACAAAAAAAATAAGTTTATAAGCAACATAGCTTTAAACATTTTATTATCATTTTAAATGAGAAGGTTTAGACCTTTAATTACATAATTAATAGCCCAAGAAGATACTTGTCTGGACAGAAGGCATACCAACTTCAAGCACCCAAGGAAGGATGCCCAAAAGCAAGTTGGGCACAGCAAGGTACAAATTATAAATTCTTTTACAGACAGCAACATCTAAACTCCTCTGATCTGCCTCATGAATCTGCTTCCAGAAAGCAGGGTTCTGTTATCCTTGAGGGAGCCACCATGACTGGCAGTCAGAAACCTTGAGGGTAGGGGACAATTAGAAAGGCGCTATGTGCCTTTAGTGAGAGCAAGAGTGTTTCTTTCCAGAATAAAGTGCTCATTTCACAAAAACCCCAGTCACATCAGGAGGGGGGGTGTGTGAGTGGGTGTGGGTGTGTATGTGTGCGCATGTATGCACATACACACAAGCACAATGCCAAGCATAAAGCCCATCTGGGCCTAGTGTCAGTGATGGATTTCAGCTCAATTGTTCAGTTTTCTTTTGTGATCATCTGGCTGCCAAAGTATGGTGAAGAATCAAGAAAGGTATCCTAAACCAAAAGGTCTTCTCACCACCACACTCTGGTTCATCTCCAAGTCTGTTTGCTTCTTGTAAAGTGGTTGAGGATGATGATGATGGTGGTGATGATGATGAGGATGATGATGATGGTAGTGGTGGTGATGGTGGTGGTGGTGATGGTGATGGTGATGGTGTGACAGTTGTTAACAATGATGGCCAAGATGGCCTTGGCCCAGTGGTTACATACAAGTAGGAGCTGATGCTACAGAATCTTGACTGGGAGAAGAAGCAGTGAGTTATCCTGAGCCTTTGATGTCAAGCCAAAGGCAGAGAAGAGAAAACCAAATGAGGGAAGTGACCTTTTACAAGGTGACCATGTAAAATGGAAACCTCTAATGGAGTAGCCAGCTATCCAAAAGGATAGGGTGCAGAGGGATGAGGTAACTTCAAGTTCAATGTTGATCCATGTTTATGTTGATCTGAATTCAATGCCCACAGCACCTGGGACAGACAAACCTTAGCACAGTAATTCCTGAAGGCTCTGGGTGAAGACTCTAGTCTATACAAGAAGACTCTAGAGAGGCTCTTTTTCTTTTCTTTTCTTTTATTCTTTCTTTCCTTCTTTCTTGCTTGCTTACTTTTGTTTTTGTTTTAATTTTTGAGACAAGGCTTCACTGTGTAGCTCTGACTGTCCTAGCATTCACTCTGTTGACCAGGCTGGCCTTGAACTCAGAGAGATATGTCTTCCACTGCCTCCCAAGTTCTGGGGTTAAGGGCATGCACAATTATCACCTGGCTTCTCTAGAGAGGCTTTAGGAGTCTTGAGAAGCAAGCTGAGATTGAAATCTAATTCTCAGAGAATAAAAAGTAATAAAAAATAAAGAGAAAGGTGGCCACATACACTCCATGATCGGGCAACTCTGCAAGTGTAGAGAACCAGGTATAAGGCAAGAAGAAGAAACCAAGGGACTAATACTTCTGTGGCTTCAGCAGGACTGGCTCAGGAGCTGACTCTGTGGGCCTTGATGTTGTAGCAGAGCTCACAGTACTGAGGGGAAATCAGACATGGGCTCAAGATTCAGCAAACGGGCACGAAGTAACAGGCAAGCCCCCGAGGAAAGAAAATGCATTGAAATAACCATGTAAGATTAAAACTTGACAGCTACATCTCCCCCAGGCTGAGGGTAATGGAAACCTATTTGAAAACTCTTTTGTGTTTCCACAAAGTGAGCATTTATGTAAAAATCAACACCCAGAATTCTTCAGCATGCCCCTGCTATAGATGGGTAGAAAGCCTAGTCCCCAGGGCCAGATGCCCCCTCCTTTGATATGAAGAAGATTTGGAGCAAGGATAGCCATCTTGCAAGAGGTACCTCTTACAAGAAGGCTGCCTCCAAAGTCAGAAGGGACTCACAACCAGGAGAAACTTGGACAAACAGGCATCTTGACACTTTGGGGAGAATCCTACAACAGCTGAACATCTATCTGCCCTTCACCAGGCACTTCCTGGCTAGCTTTTGGAGGAGGGCAGAACAAGCACCCCTCACCTAGCTGTGGGCTGTCTCTTGTCTTGGAAGCAGAGAGACTCCCCAGAGCTCAGGTCAGTGCTTTTCAGCTCCACTTGCACTTAGAATCAGCTCGAAAGTTTTCTTTAAAAACAGCAGTTCCGTGGCTCCGTCCTGGAGAGCATGACTGTCTCTGCCTGGGAAAACGATGTCTGGGGATGTTTTGAAAGCACTACAGGCGATCCACACAGCTGGACTGGAAGTGCAGTTTCTCAAACTCTAGCTTCAAATGACTCTTCCACAATATTGCAAAACACGCAGGCAAGCTCATGTCTTTTCAGCTGCCTCCCCGTTCATACCCGAACTATTTGTCCACAGGCCATATGCTGAGGTGTCAGAAAACAAGAAACTGTGACAGGAAAGAGAGTTCCACCCAGGGCTCTTGGTACGTGAGTGCTCCGTAGACAGCGCACACCCCTGCCGGTCCCGACCTGTGGGTTCTGCTTCAGCAGACCGTCAAGTTGAACAGATGTCCCAGGACTCAGAAGCGACCCTCTGAGTTAGTTATGAGAATAAGCAAAAGCCCAAATGTCCAGTAAGTCTTCAAATAAACCAGGACAATGGGAATGGGAATCCAACCATGGGGGGGATTAGTCAAGCAGTGAACTTTTGAAAAATGAATCTGCTTTTGTTACCCGTTGGCTCTGTTTGTGGGGAAAGCCCACAAGCAGAAGCTGGTGCAGTCCAGCCTGGCTCAGACAGATGGTAACAGGGCCGTAAATGAGGAAGAGGGACAGTAAGGATGGAGGGTGCCTCCCGTGCAGTGTGCTACAGAGCTTAGCGATATGTAAACACCCTCTGCTGACTGGCCGCAGTCACACCTAGAGTAGACTCTCTGGATGCCTCCTGCAGTGACTGCTACACAGTGTTTTGATCTTCCTCACCACTGCCTCCTTCGACTACCATTCCCAGCCGAAAGGGTACAGCAAGATGAACCGTGTACCCCTTTGAACCAGCAGACATGTGCATTCCTTCTGCCTTACACCAAAGCTCAGGGACCATCTCCTTAGTGGAGTTCCCAGCACAGATCACCCGCATGCAACAGTCTGTCTCACACACTTCCAATGTCTGTACTGAAAACACCCACCCTGGACGCTCCTGTCTCACTCATGTGTTTCTCTTCTAGTCATTCCAAACCACTGCCAGCCCTGACTTTCTTGGGCACATCTAGAAGATTCTCTTGTTGTCTGTGGCTTGACCATACTCTGTTGCTCTCAACTTACCATCTTTTCCTAAGAATATGATATATCTCTGGCTGCATCATAAACTTCTGTTTGATGTCCACATCTTTCCTTTATTTCCTTGCTTGCTAGGGTTCTTGGCAAAGAATAGATGTTTAGTAAAATCTCTGTCATGTTCATCAGTTTCTGAACTTGAGATTCCCAGAGACAGAGAAGATTCTTGGGCATTTGTACTCATAGCCTTCTAACCAAGAACAGACATCTTTGTCGCCTGAGCGCCCCTCTAATCAGAAAGTGTTCTGCAGCTGTGTAGCACCTTACAGTCCCACTCTGGATTCCCTCAAAGCCCTGCTTTACCTTCAGACAGACATCCCATCCCAGGCAACCTTCGTGCTAGGCTATAACATCTGTTTCCATACGCAACCCTCAGGCTCCTGCAATTTTCACTCCTCATAAGGATGTCTGAGTTCCTTGCAGAGTCAGGTCTTCAGCCTATTCCTCTGAAGAGAAAAACAAGAGGGTGTGGTCGGGAGAAAAGCCGAGTCCCGGCCAAATAAATGTCTCCTGGAAAAACCACTCCTGCAGAGCAAACAGGTATGACCACTCTGCACACTCTGTGCCCATACAAGGCTACAGATGTGCCCAGAGCCAGTCACCCAAATTTCTCTGCACAGGCCCATAAAACATATTTATGGGGGGGTAGGGGATGCCTCAAATAATAACAACAAACAACAGTAAGAACGGTCATGAATGCATCCAGAGGAATACTTTGGAACAGTCTTACTTGGGGGGGGGTGTCTTCAGAATGACTTGGTAGCTGGTAGCTCTTGGCAAGCAACATCAGAGAAATTTGATATCTCTATTTTACTTCTGCCCCAGGGCTCAGAGCACAGAACACCCCATATCCCTCCCCACCCCCTGGATACAGGGCCAAAACTGCTGCACTGGGTTGTATGCATGACTCTGCCTTAGCCAGATTGTGTATT
>LOJH01009656.1:4123-28197 GCA_001685095.1 Ellobius talpinus
CCACTTCCTGTAGAAGGAAGGTAGAGCCTTCCTCAGATAGGCCACTTCCTGTAGCAGGAAGGTAGAGCCTTCCTCAGATACGCCACTTCCTGTAGCAGGAAGGTAGAGCCTTCCTCAGATAGCCACTTCCTGTAGAAGGTAGCTCTTAGGTACCAGAGCTGCCCTGCTGTATCAGTGAAGCCTTGAGGACTCCCCCAACCACACTTCTGTTTCTGTAACTTCATTGTGAGACAAGGCCTCATTACATAGCTTCAACTGTCCTGGAACTCACTCTGTAGACCAGGATGGCCTCAGACTCATAGATATCCACCTGCCTCTGCCTCCCAAATGCTGGTAATGGTAAGGTATGCACAGCCATGCCTAGCTCTTTCATTTATTTTGAAGATTTTACTTAAATTTAAAGAAAAATGTGTGTGTGTGCATGTGTTTGTGTGTTTGTGGTGGGATGTGGGTCAGAGGACAACTTTGTAGAGTTGGTTCTTCTCTCTTTAATGTGGGTGGGTTCTGGGAACTGAACTCATGTTACTGAGCTTGCATGGCAAGCATTTTACCTACTAAGCCATCTTTCTGGCCTTTAATATCTTTTATTTTTAACTATGTGGGTTTGTGTGTGGGTATGCGCACATGTGAGTACAGAGATATTCAGTCCCCCTGGAGCTGGACTTAGAGGTGGCTGTGAATTGGCAAAGTGAGTGCTGAAAACTAAACCTGGATCCGCTGGGAGAGCGGTAACACTCTCACCCACTGGACTCACTCTCCAGGTTTCCTTTTCCTTTTTCTTTGACCCGATCTCATGTAGCATATACTATCCTCTAATTCACTATGTAGTCAACGACCTTGAATATATAATCCCCCTGCTTCCACATCTCCAGTGCTTGGATTGTAGGTGCTCACCATTACACTGGATTTATGTAGGGCTGACGATCGAACCCATGACTTCATATATGCTAGGCAACTGTCCTATGAACTGAGCTACATATACCACAGCCATAATTAAATATAATTATTACAATAACAACACAATGACAGGGGCTGGAGAGATGGCTCAGTAGTTTAATAGTATTTACTGCTCTTCCAGGTGACCTCAGTTGAGTTCCTAGCATCCACATCGGTGGGCCACAACGGCCTCTAACTCCAGCTCCTGGGAATCATCACCATCTCTCTTCTGACCTCTGAGGGAATCTGCACACATACTCACGCACAGACACATGTGCATGCATGTAATTCAAAACAACCACCACCATGTTCTAGAGTTGGGGGAGTTAGAGACTTAAGACAGATTGAACTTGGGAAGCATGGTCTTCTGGGGTTCTTGGCAGCAGTGACTGCAGGTCAACAGTCTGTCAGAATGTGCTGGGAGTGTTTCCCTCAGAGACAGGATGAAGTCTCACATATCTTATAGTATGAGCACCCATCTACCCATCTATGTGCCTGTTGAGGGTTGCACAAGCATCATGAAAGCATTTAAGACAGTGGATGTCAAGACATCTCTGCAGTTTTGAGCAGAGATATGGGTGATTAAAAAAATCTCATGGACTTGATGGCTACTTCCTGCATAATTTTTTTGAGACAGGGTTTTTGGTTCAAGAGTCCTGGCTGTCCTGGAACTTGCTTTGTAGACTAGACTGGCCTGGAACTCAGAGATCCACCTGCCTCTGCCTCCTGAGTACTGGATTAAAGGCATGTACCACCACTGCCCAGCTAAGGAATATTCTTAATTTCTCCAGTATTCTATATTTTCACACATATTATAAAAAAGAGAGGCCTTCAAGTTGTCATTGGTGGCCTGTTAAACCGACTCTGTAATAGAGCCAAGTTACTAGCTGCTTCCAGAGTGTTCCAGAGAGGCACCTGGAAATCTGACTTGCTCTAAATGTTCTCAACACACCATCTCACAACTGGGTGCCTCTTCTGAGAAAGATTTATAAACTGCTGGGGCTGGTGTGGGAGAGAATGAGGAAAAGAGAGACCACAGCTCCTGGTTTCCTGGCTCCAGTGTTGCCTGCTCAGTAAGGGATGTGTGGGTTGTGCTAGGGAGGCCTGAGAGAGACTGTGGTTTTTTAAAGGGCCACTGTGGCCCAGATGGGGTAGCTGTGTGCCTGGGTTTAGCAGTTGGCTGCAGCTGGACTTTCTTATTAAAAAGCCATAAAAAATGTCCCCAACATCTGGAGACTCGGGGAGAAAATATGGGGTCCAGAAGCCTGCAGTCTGAATATGAAAAGGGCCTGTCATGGCAGCTGCTGCCTGCCACTGGACAGCAGGGTTGGCTCCATGGCACTGCTGTGGATCTCTGTGCCAAGCATAGGCAGGCTGCACAGTCATCCTTTGGTCATCTCTGTAAGAGCTCAAGTCAAGGAGAGGCCTTCCTGCCCTCAGACAGTATGTTTGGTTTTGCATGTTGCAGCATTTTGCTATTGAACTTTTATTTTTAACATTGGTCCACTTTGGGCCATGTATCTGGGAACCCAAGAGGACACCCCGGAAGGGCTAGTGCACCATAGACAGCAGGGGCATGCACAATGAAAAGTCAGTAGCAAATCTCCAGTGTCATTTGTGGTTTTCTTTTCCTGTTCATAGTTTTAAAGCAATGCTATGGAAACCAATAAAATACTGCATAATACAGTATTACGAGGGTTAAAGACAGGCTTCCTAAACTGCAAGGTTTAGCGTGCCTGCCTGTCCTTCAGGATGTTAATGGGGGTAGATGGGCCTATGAGATCAGTCTATACATGCGAGACCAGGTGCAAGTTTCAGGGAAGCCTAGATGGCCATGCACAGGCAGCTAGTCCACTACAATCTCCAGCTTATGGACGTCACTCCTTCCTGTTCCAAGGGCAACACACAGGCCAAGATCTAATGGCATCCTTGAGCCATTTCAGTTAATAAGTGGGTAAGTTTTACAAAACAGTCCGAGAACTCAGAAGTCAAGAACATCCCACTTTCTGCATCTGGTCTTAATTGGAGCTATTTTCTTTCAAACGAGATTCACAATCTCATTCTCTGGGAAGGACGGGAACATATATGGAGGATATTATTAATCAAACCCACCACATACCTTCCTCTTCTGACTCAGCCAGTATCTGTCATGCATTATTACTTGATTCAGAAATATTCCTAATTTCCACGTTATGTATTTATTTATTTATTTGGTTTTCGAGACAGAGTTTCTCTGTGAGACTGTGGCTGTCCTGGAACTCACTCTATAGACTAGAATGGCCTTGAACTCACAGAGATCTGCCTGCCTCTGCCTCACGAGTGCTGGAATTAAGAGTGTGTGCTGCCACCACTCAGGGATATATTCTTATTTCAGATTGAAGACTTGGAGGCCCAGGAAGATCAGACAGTGTTCTTGACCAGTATTGGAGAAAACAGCTTCAAGTCTAAGTCCTGCCATTTACTAGCCTGGAGTGTTTGGGTAAACATTTCAGAGGATTGGACTTGGATTTCAAAATATAAGGTTTATTATCTAATTCAGGACTGTTGCGATAAATAGCATCTATTATTGGAACAGAGTGAGAAGTTCAGGAATAGGTTTAAGACTACAGATAGACCCACAGGCAGAGTGGAAGTCCACTGAGTTAGCAAAATGTGTGTAGAGACCATTGTCTCCTCAGTAAATACAAAATGACTTTCACAAATGCGAACATAGGAAACAAGTTCCAGAACTGCAAGGGCAAAAAGCCCAGGAAGATAGCATCCTGAAACACTGTGGAGGGCTCTGAAGTTTTATTACTAAGGAATGTGGGCTCTAGAATCCCAGTATGTTTAGAGGATGCATGGGAGCCATATTTGGTTGGCCTGACATTTTCTAGCATAGAATTCTCAGGAAGGTGGTTCCTACAATTCCTGATATTGCTACATATGTGGTCCAAGCAAGCTGCAACATACAGCCAGTCATCTCCATCTTACTGGTACATGCATTCCTCCAAGTTGCTCATCTCTTCCTGTGTCTCTTCTCTCCATAGTGCTCATCCTTCCATGGTTCTCAGCTTCACTGTTTGGCATCCCTCTGTATGCGCATCTGTACCACTCACTCATTTGCACATGCTGCTCATACACCTGGGTCACTCATCCATGTTCCTTATTCCTCCTCATAGTTCAGTCCCGTGAATGGCCTTCATGATCATAGCTTCCTTCACAGGTCCACTGACAGTAGATAAAAAGCAATTATGCAACCATAATAATGCAACCTACTGCCCTCAGTAAACCAGACGTCAATGCTGCCCAGTGAGGGATCACAAATACAGAGATGACTGTGTTCAGATCTACTGTAGTTGGGAAACAGAACACATTGTTACATGGGCTGGCTTCAATATTCTGAGAAGTCCATGGAGGCCTCTGAAGATCTAGAAAGCAATAAGGTGGCATGCTTTTCTTGTTACTGTGACAAAGTACCAGATATGGCAACTTTAGGAACAATTTAACTTATTACTGTCCATCACGCTGGGGGAGACATGGTTACATTGTATCCACAGCCAGGATGTAAAGATAGCTGAATGCTGATGTTCCCCTCTCTTTTTCCTTTTATTTGGTTGGCTATACCAGCCAATGGGATGCTGCCATCCACATTTGGCTGAATCTTTCCTCTTTAGTTAAAGTTATTTTTTAAGATTTATATATGTGGTGCATGCATCTCATGCTTGCCTGGTGACTGTTGGAGGTTAGAAAAGCGCATGGGATCATCTGGAACTGGAGTCCTGGATGCCTGTGAGCCACCACGTGAAAGCTGGGAACTGAACCTGGGTCCACTACAAGTGTTCTTAACCACTGAACCATTTCTCCAGGCTGGGTTAAGGCTTTCTAAAATACTCCCAAACACACCCGGATGTGTGTTTCCATAGTGATTCCAAATGTAGCCAAGTTGATCATTAAGACTAACATTTGCAGAGTCTGGGAAGATGGCTCAGTGGTTCCGAGCACTAGTGGATCTTACAGAGGACCTGGGTTTGATTCTCAGCACCCACATGTGGCTATAACTGTCTATAACTCCAGTTCCAGGGGATCTCATGCCCTCTTCTGGCCTCTGAGAGCACCAGGCACATATCTGGTACACAGACATACATGTTGGCAAAGCACCCATACATATATAATAAAAATAAATTTTAGAAATAAAAGAGTAACTCTTAGAACTCACCCTCTTGACTCTCAAATATGTTGCTTTGAATCACAGCATTTGACCCTTGCCCTCTACAGCCTCATGTTCATCATTTGATGTAAAACCCAGTTAGTCCATCTCTAAAGTCCCCAATCATTCAAAAGTACAAAGCCTGGGGATTCTCCTGAGCCTTCAGGTGGTTTCAAATAGAAGCCCCATAAGACCAAAGTTGCATACTTTCAATATATAATGGCACAGAACAAACATCCCTGGTCCTAAAGTAGAGCCAATAGCAAGGAAAGAGCAGAACAAAGCAAAACTGAAAGCAACAGAGAAAATGCTGAACCACGTGGCTTGTGATGGAATCGCCTGGACTCTGACCGTCTTGGTTAGCTCCACGACAGCAGCTTGTAGCATCCACATATCTCTCTTGGGGTGACCCTGCTCTGTGCCTTCAGCTTTCCTTAATGGACATCCCACAGTTCTAGTATTTTTCAACAACGCAACTTAGACTTTGCCTTCCCAGCTCTGTGCAACGACATTTCAAGGCTTCCTTATAGAGTCTGGCCCTGTCATGCTTAGCTGGCGGAGCTTCCTGGAACCTTAGTATAAACCTCCATGACCCTTCAGTTCTTGTATTTTTCATGTCTGCACATTGTACCATGTGGATGACGATGCTGGCCTGGAATGTAGTTAGGCCCCTTGGTCTACTGTTCTCTTGCATTATTCCTGGGGATGCACTGCTCTGGGTAGTTGTTTTCCAGCAGGGAGCCTCTTTGTTGCTATTCTTACTTCAGGCTTTCCCTGACCCCAATGAATTTGCATTTTCACTAAATAGAGCCTTTGATGGGTGGGGTCATCTCAGTATAGAGTACATGGTTTCCCTTTAATAGTGCTAATCTAACAATTTCACTTGCTTTCTCCACTGCCTTGTCAACAACTTTAAATTCATTTGTTTTCTACCAAGTGATACCTTTTTCATCTTTCTGCTCTGCGTGTTGCCCTGCCCCTCCCTGCATAGACCTGGATAAGGACAGTGAGCAGTAGCCATGCCACAGCCTGAGTGCTGTACTACCTTGACATTTCTTCTGTCAGACAACTTAGTTCATATCTCAGCCTCACTGAAATCTTCAGGATGTCGGCAGAATGTAGATTTCACCAGACTGTGGATGCTTCTGGGAATGGCTCCCTGTGTTCTGCTCAGGCCCAGTCATGCTGAGGAATTAAACTTCTACACCCTGTGGGCTACAAAACTGCTATGCAGGTGAAGTCCCTTAAGTGCCGGAGCCCAGCTACCCTGCTCTGCACTCTCCCTATCCCACCATGCATTGGCCAAGAGGCTGCTCTCTTGCATTTTGTAAAATGTACAGTAAATGAGAGCAGCAACACGAATGGCTCAGTTCTTGACAGGAGTCCTCACTGGCCATCCACATGGCTCTCGTCACTCAGGTCTTCCGAACTCCCACCAGAATGGCCCAATGGGCTCTGCTTCAGATAACTTCAAAGGCTTTTCTGGCTCAAAGTTTCCAATTCTACATTGCTGTCCAGTGAAGTTTCCAAAAGCCTAAGAATCAATCACAAGGTCTGTCATCACAGTGTCCCCACTTAATGGGAACAGTTTTCTACAAGAGTGACTTTTCTTCTTGTTGGGAAACACCTGGCAAGCACGACTTAAGAAGGGTTTGTTTTGGCACACAGTTTGCAGGGCTGGTCCATCATGGTAGGGGCAGCATGGCTCAGTTCACTTTTACCTTCGTATTGAGTTGGAACCCCACGCTATGAGAAGAAACTGACTGCATTGGTGGTGTCTTTCCTCTATAGTTAAATCTTTTCAGAAACCCCTTCATAGACACCCCAGAAGTGTTTCCATAGCGATTCCTAATCCAAAGGGATGATTAATTATCATGGGTACCATTTTCAGGAATTCCTCCTACATGCCGAGATAGTCCTACTATTAGGCCTGCTTAGTGCTGACATTCTCTGGCAAGTTGTCTAACAGACTTAGGCCTGGGTTTGGCTTCTTTGAACCACAGAGGCCCCACAGAGGTGACAGAGGCCCCACAGAGGTGACAATGCCCTGTGGTGGTAGTAGTCACTACTCTTGGTCTTGTATTTTATTTTCTACTTTTAAAAAAGATGTATTTATTGTGTGTTACTATATAAAAATTTTGGGGTTTTTTTGTGTATGTAGAGTGCCTGCTTGTATGCATGTGCCTCATGAAAGTGTCTGGTACCCATGGAGGCCAGAAGAGGGCAATGGATTCCCTGGAAATGACATTGCAGATAGCTGTGAGGTGCCATGCAGGTGCTGGGAACCAAACCCAAGTCCTCTGTGTAAGAGTAGCAAGTGATCCTCACCAAGGAAGTCTCTCTAGCTTCAGGTCTCATTTATTAAGATTCTTTCAGAAGCATTCCTGTGGATTTTTAAAATTCAAGAGAGCAGCCTCCTAGGCTAGCAATGGTGGTACAGGTAGAGTGTGGAACAGACAATATGGTTGAGTTCCTACCCCTAAGGGAATTTACCAGCCTAGAAATTTTGCTGTCCATGTTGGTGTAAAAGTTTCACTTATGAGCGTGAGCAGAACAATGGTACCAGTCCCACATGTATCCAGGCTGCTGTGTTCCACAAGGCCTATCCAGCCACCAAGCTCTCCTAAAGTTTTCAATGCCAAGAGATGAAATGTGTCCACCCCAAAAGGATGCGAAGAAGTCCTACCCACTCTCCCCCAAATGTTAATCTTCTTAGGAACATGGTCCCTCCATATATAATTAAGTTATACTGAAGTCATCAGGGCGGACCCTGACTCACAGGACCAGTGCTCTATTAAGCAGGTGTGTGGGGTGGGGTAGGAAGGATTTGAACATGGATCACCACAGGACCAGTGCCCAAAGATGGCTCTTGGTGAGCAGGGAGAGCTTTGATGACACTCTCACCTTGGATTTCAGCTACAAAGCTGAGGCTGATGGATTCTGTTGTGTAAGCTGTTCCCAGGGGCTGATGATGTACCATGATGGGGTGCTTGACTCTGGTCCAGCTGCATTCTCAGTCAAGTCAGTCAACCTGCATCAGGTCTGAGCTTTTATATCCCTTACTGAGGTAGCTACGCGGATGTTCATGCAGGGTCCTATGAGATCGGGTGGCAGAAGGGGGACTGTCCCTACTGACTTTACACAAAGAGGGATTGGAAAGGAGTGTTCCCACCAGGTCCTTGGCCCACATGGGGGATGTGACTCAGCTCTGCACAAGGATGTGAGGTCCACAGTTAATGAAACACACTGGCCTCTGAGGGGCTTAAGGTTGAAATGGGTCAGCAACTCACACTTTAAATCTGCGGGGGCATCTCAGTTGGTAAAGCACTTGCCTACAAGCATAAGGAGCTGAATTTGATCCCTAGTATCAGTATGAACTATCAGGTATGGGGGTGCAATCCCTTAATCCAGACACTGTAAGATCCCAGCAGTTTGCTACCCAGCAAGTCTAGCTTAATTGATGAGCTCTAGGCCAATGAGAGACCTTTTTTTAAAGGATGTGGACAGCATTCCTAAGGATGGTACCTGAAGTTGCCCATTGATTCCTACACTCATACACTTATATGTTCATGCATGTCAGCACACTCATGTGTGTGCATACACACACATGCACAACATGCTTTTATAATTTGTGGAGAACATTAATCTTACTGGTCTCTGTGTTGTATAACTTGGGAAAAATAAGACTTGTTTGGGGGATAGGAGGGCAGAGGACCATCTATGACAGATATCTTGATATTCAATGGGGACACAGAGATGTGTCCTCTGACCCCTGGAATGCTGTCTTAAGATCAATAAGATGGTTCCAGAAAAGCACAGGAGAAATCTGCAGCTGAAACTATCCAATTTAACTCAGAGACTTAACCTGTAATGAGCATTTGTGGAAGAATATCAAAGAGCCCTAAAGGAACAGACATCTCATAGCCAGGACGAGGATATCTTTTGTAGAGGCAGAAGAGAAGTGTTTCAGGAAGAACGTCATGGTATCTGCTACTCAGGTGGAAGACCACAAGAGTGATGGACATAGTTGTCTAAGAAGCAGTGTCTAGGCCAAGCATGGTGGCACAAGCCTTCAATCCAAACATTTGGCGGGGAGAACAGTCAGGAGCATCTCTGTGAGTTCCAGAACCAGTGGTCTTTGCTGTAGTAAGGAAGGTTTAACTCTCTGGACACAGGACAGAGTAAGGGTAGGGAGAGAACTCTGTGAGGAGGTGTGAAGGAGCCAATGCCCAGAATCTTCTCCAGAAGTTCAGCATCTAGTGCTGCCAGATGCAAATGTGCAAGGAGAACTAGGCTCTTCCCTCTGTGACACTAAGGACAGACGAGGCCGCCTCCTGGTCCACGAAGTGACTACATTAGCCATATTTCCTTCCTTTCCACTGGAATACCAACAGATCATTTTTCACAGACAGATATCTTTATCAGCCTTAGGGCCCAACCCCAAGGCGGGTCTCAGTGCACTCAGCTGGGTCATCCTCAGTGTGAGAGTTGCCTGACAACTTCCATGCCTCGAGCACTGAGTGACCAAATGTGACAGAGATCAGGAAGTTAAAACAACTTTCTTGAGACTTGTAAGCTGGGTGCAGATGACTGCCTTTGCCTCCCACATCTGGCTTCCTTGTCTGCCCCACACTGGGTCACAGGTAGCATCGTGGCTTCTCTGACTCAAGTTGGTATGAGTCCTCTCATTTTAGCCCACTTGCTCTTGTCTCAAGAAGGCCTAGGACACAGACTCTTGGGTGGAATGCTGCTCTCTTGACACGCCCCACCCTGAGCTAGATGACAAGGAGTAACCAGCAGACATTTAGATATCTGGTCTTCAACTCTCTGGCCTGAGATTTCTGCTGTCCATGGGTCATGGGTATTCAGATGCATGTGTGGTCTTGACTAGGACTCCGAATAGGGTTAGCCTGGTTCCTGATGACAGGCTACCATTAGCCAATCTTTGGAAACCTCACTCTGTTGACAATGTAAGACCTATAGCATCTGTAAGAATGAGCAGACGGGGATGGAGACAGGAAGGTGAGGAGGAGGTACCTCTGAGGATGGGAGGCTCCAGGCATGGAGGCTGGGGGACATGCTGATCCCTGTAGCTCTGTGGAAGTGTGCTGGCCCAGACACATCCCTCAGGCTGAGGCGCCCTGACAAGAGTCAGGCAAGCTTCTGTGAGACTGAACGGTTCTCAGGTAGTGACTACCTGCCAAGGGAGGGTGGTGAGTGGGAGGATTGCTTTACTGGGGGCATGACGGGAAGAAAAGTAGGGCTGCTCCAAATTTAAACTACAAGCCATGATGGTGTTCTGGTCAAGACAGAGTGAGACAAATGGCTGATGCACATGACGGGGATATCAAAGACCCTAGAGCATGAAGCCTGGCTCTAGACTGGGCCATGTTCTCGAACTTCACATAATGAATTCCAGATACCTGTCTTTCAGAATCAGAGACCATGCCTGACAGGATATTCACACCAGGGGTCAGAGAGCACAGCTGACAGGATATTCATTCACACCAGGGGTCAGAGAGCACAGCTGACAGGATATTTACACCAGGAGTCAGGAGTTGGACCTTGTTCCAGACAACAGTGTCCTTTAATGGTGGGGACTGCAGACTTGGACACTATGAGCCAAGGAGTGGCCTCAGCAGGAACTTGTCCTGCTGACCTTCTATTGGGGATGTCTGGGCCCCAGTTCTTGGAGGCAAAAAGCTGCTCCCGTGTAAGTCACTCATCAGCTGTCACAGAGCCTGAGTGAGCCAACAAGGCTGGATGACATTAGTCATGAGACATCATTGTTTAGTGATGTAACAACAGGGTTGCAGCTATAGATAAGAAAAGCCTTATTTTTAGATGTGGGCTAATGGATTTTGACATTATTATGCCTGAAATAGACTCATCATTTGGCCTGGAATAAAGTTCCCAGGGAACTACACAGCTATGCTGAGTGGGAGTGTCGGAGCCTAGAGCCAGTTTGTGGGTAACTGCCGAGAGATTTTAATAGGGGGCTTTAAAACAGTATTGGGAAGTTTGGGAGCACCATGTCAAGCATTGTAAGCAGGTTATGATGGGCCAGTTTTGCAGGCAGCCATCTGAGGGTGAGGCTGGCTTCCAGCTTTCAGCAGGATAGACAGCCATTTTAGCTCAGGTTCTTCCACTCACAGTGGGGACAGACAGACTAGCGTTGTCACAGGAGGACACAGGGGACGCCTGGCCAGCTTTGGCTGTGCACTGTACATACTTAGATAAGCTCAAGCTAGAGCCCTCAGGGTCCAGGTGTGTTTCATGTTGCTACACCGCAGGCACAGGCTCTACAACTAAACTTCTCC
The DNA here is from genome assembly GCA_001685095.1 of Ellobius talpinus. Taxonomy (NCBI): domain Eukaryota; kingdom Metazoa; phylum Chordata; class Mammalia; order Rodentia; family Cricetidae; genus Ellobius; species Ellobius talpinus. The sequence goes on from LOJH01009656.1 coordinate 15,569, forward strand.
TGGAGGACACCTGATGGATCCCAGCCTGCGCAGAGGCAGGGAGGCAAGCATCATTTGCCATGTTGACTCTCCTTTCACCAATGATTTGAAGATGTGAGAAATGTAAAAGAATAGGCAGTTAAGTCCAGGAGAGGCTGTGGTGCAGTAAGGCAGGTAGGGGCAGAATCTCTGAGGTTTCCTGAGGTTCCCTCTAGTAGAGATAAGGCCCAGTATCATTTCCTGTATAATCCACTAACCATGGATGGGTGGGCAGGGCTGGCATCCTGTGGCTAACAACCATCTTTAGGGAAAGAACCCAGATTCAAAGGCGACCTGGAAGTGAGCCAGCATGGCCATATGGGTCCCACACTAATGCAGATGTGCACTCTCTGTGTAGGAGAGCTTGGTCTGAGGGACAGGCACCTGCCAAAGGCCAGGGCTGAGGAGGGAGCACCCTTAAGGGAACATGGGAGATTCCCTATCACAGGCAGCAATATGGCTGCACATCACATCCATTCAACCCCTATGACAGCAGAGGCTGGTTCTCAACACTACCCCAGGATGAGACAGGAGGCCACTCTGCTCCAGAGCTTGTCACACACCTGGGTCTCCTGCTCTTTATTTTCTTTGATTTTGTTCCAAGAAGTAAGTATTCTTGCTTATGGCTTCAGAATCACCATGTTTCTCTCTCATCATAATTCAGAGACAAATTTTCTTTCTATTTATTTTAAATAGCATGTCAAAATAGCATTATATTTCTACTGCTGATTTAAAAAGTAGACTAACAAACTATTGTATAATTCTTTGTAACCATGCACAAAACTGGCAATAGCCTATGACGTTCTTTAAAGTTTCAAGAGAATATAACTAGACATAGTCACATGCTGGCCAGGAACCTTATCAATGTGGACGGTGACTTCCTTGAGAATTTGATGGTGCTGGAGAGTCTGGGCTGTGGGGACCCTGTTGCCCTGGCGTTCCTGCTTGTGATCCTCCTATACCTCTGGCCACCTCACCAGCCCAATGCTGGTATGCCTGGGCAGGGTTTTGATAGAACCACACCAACAAAGGGACAGTGGGTAGAAAGCATGAGTAGGGTTCTTCTCGGAAAGAGTGGTAAAACAGTCTTGCCAAACCATGGGAACACAGGGTAAGTGTAGGGGCTTCCAAGAAGAATGACAGAAGGCCTAGGTAAATGTGTGGAGCAGAAGGCTGCAGCCCACGGGGAGCTGGAGGATGGGAGCTGGAAGGCCTGAATGAAGGTAAAAGGAGGAGACCCAAGAGTGTCACATTCAGGTGACAAAAACATTCAGAGTGACAGATGGTTCTGTTTTGTTCCTAGACACCAACACGCACCCCACCAGGAGTCCAGAGGGTTGGGAAACCGGATCCGCCTCCTGTCACTCACCCTCCCGTGGTGGGCTATTAGTATGTATTCTCATAAACAGAGCAACATGGGAGAAATGTCCTCAGCATCCTTTGACTCTGGCAGGGCCAACTCTGTTAATAAGAGCAGAGTGAGGAAGCAGGATGGAAGAGGAGGGGTTCCAGGGTTTCCTTTGGAAAAGAGGTCGGCAAGCCATAGCTGGAGAGCAGTGCTAGGGAGAGTGGAGGGAAATCAGAAGAGGGTCTCGGGAGACTGGGGAGTAGAAAGGCCAGTCTCTAACAGAAACACTCATGGCTGGGGGTCCTGCAGCTGGAGAAACCTGACCTCCTAGCAATGCATGCTTGCACACCAGAGCTGAGAGCTGGGTAGCAGAATCCCATTGGTTGGCACCAGGCAGTGGCACCATTCATGTTCCAGGCATGCCTGGCAGCAATTCCCTCTTTGCCTTATTCTAGTGTGGGCAAACAGGGCTGAGTGTCTGTCTGTCACAGAGGCCCAAGGGCCCTGATCCTCCCCCACAGCTGTCACAGTGGTGCCAACTGCTGGCCTGTGCCAGGTCCTTAGGGGAAGACATGTTCTGAGGGGCAGACTTCAAATTCAAACACAGTCAGATGTGGTGATATTTTGTTTGTGATCTAACAAATAAAGCTTGTCTGAAGACCAGAGTGTGGAGCTAGCCAGTAGCTAGCCATAGAGGCCAGGCAGTAGTGGCACACACCTTTAATCAAACCTCTGGGGAGTCTGAGGCAGACAGATCTCTGTAAGTTCAAGGCTACCCTGGGCTAACCAGATTGATCCAGTCTAAAAGAGAAACAGAGACAGGCAGTGGTGACTCATACCTTTAATCCCAGTACTTGGGAGTTGCATGCCTTTAATCCCAGCACTAGGGAGGTGGAGACAAGAAGGGATATGGCTGGTCAGAGAGAGGAATATAAGGTAGGAGGAAACAGGAGTTCATGGCATTCAGTCTGAGGATTCGTGAAGACAGGATCTTGCTCCCTTCAGTCTGAAAATTCGGTAGAGGTAAAAAGTCTCTCTAGTGGCTGGCTTCTTTACTTCTCCTCTCTTTAAGCATGTACCCTGATATCTGACTTTGGGTTTTTATTATTACAATCAATTAGAATCACACTACAGTCAGACACCTTCCCCCTGCTCTTCGCCTCTTCCTCACCCTCTGTCCCCATTTCCTGTGTCCATTCCAACTCCGCCGCGGGGACACCGGCCTGGTCCTCTGCCATGCCAGCACCTGTCAACCGTCTGATATAGCTGGAGTCTAACAAAACCTGCTTGTTGACTGGACATGCCTTGGTTTGCTTTTCTTCTAAATAGCAAATCTGTTAGTTACAACAGTTTCTGATCACAGCTGTCTAAAGAGGAATAGGCTCTGACCCCATAGAAGTAGAGGATGGAATGCCAGCTTCTCTCTGGCAAATGTTCACATGTTGGAGGGTGGTCTGGATCCTGAAGGCTCACCATTCTGTGTGACTTTGGCACATGGATTCAGGCCTTGAAGCTCAGGCCAATCTCCTCCATTTACTCTAAGGAGCAATCAAGGGGGAATGACTGACGGGGATGCTGCACTGCTTTGCTACTGGGATAAGAGTCCCTAGATGCCCCTGGTCAGGATGCTGCAAAGCCCCAGTGGGGGCTCAGTGATAAGGTATTCTCTGTCATCTTAGCATGGATCCCCATTCTGTGGGCTCTTCTGATTCTGACCTGAGGCCAGAATGACTATGCTAGGCTCTCAAAATTGGGCTAGCAAAGTTCACTTTATTATTTCTGGAAGACAAGTTAGTCACATTTCTTATTCATCATCAACAGACCAACGTTTATTGAGTGCCTATTTGTATGGGAGACTTTGGTCACTAAGGACTTCCTTGGGGAGGCTTAGTCAAAATCCAGACTTTCCGTGGGACCAGTGATACCCATGGCCAGTGATGAGGAGAAGGGCCAGGTACTATGACAATGTCCATGCCGAGTCCCTACACCAGGGCTCTGTGTCTGGCATGGCCACCTAGTACATCTTAATCACACAGTAGGAAACTAGGTCTTTCTCCAACGGAGTAACTTCAGGACTTCAGTGACATCCAACTGGAGTGAAGCCATGGAGGTGTGTGGCAATATTTTACAGTGACCACTGTTAATGCTAACCTGGGATACATAGCTCTGTGTTAATCACCATGTCTGTACCCACAGCCCCACATGTTCACAGACTATAGAATCCCATAGGTTTCCTACACTAGAGCAAACAGTCATAGTGCTAATTCCCAACAGCATTCCTGTATCCAGCTGGCATTTTCAGAGCTCTCCACTGGGTCAAAAGAAGGAGACTTGCTTTGGGGGATGGGACAGCTGCGGGGGGAACAAGGCACTAGTCTTCAATGGGGGCTCAGATCAGTGGACAGAGACGGAGTGGAGCTGAGTGGTTCTGCAGACCACAGTGGCAGGCAGAGTAAATCACAGCCAGGAGTCCCCACTTCCTGTCCCCCTGCTAGTTCACCCAGGCTAGGTACATACAGGTCAGCACAGCCAGGGAACGGTTCTTGGATGCATTCTCCTCTTTCTGGGCCACAAGTGAGCTGTTGGGCTCTGCTTGGTAGGCGCACAGTGCCTCCCACTCCTTCTCCAGTCGGTTCTTGTTCTTCAGATGGTCTTCCATGTAGGCCTGAAAAGGATGCACAGAGTCAGGGCATGGGATCCAGGACTGGGAAGTGTGGAAGGCTGGAACTAGGGCAGCTTTGCTTTTGGCTCAAGATGTGTGTGATTTCCTCATCCGGGGGCCGAGCTTCAGCACTGAGACCAGAATCGTGAAGCACACTCGAGCAAAGGTAATTTGCTAGAGAAGACAGGCAGACAAGACTGGTGAGAAAAAAACGTGTCCAATTGGGGGATGGGGCCTGCCATTAGACTGTAGTATTCGTCTAGGATGGAGAGGAACAGACAGGACCCAGGGGCCAGGTCAGTGTGCTGGCTATGCTGAGGACCAGGAGAGCTGGTCTGAGGAAGAGCAGGGTTAGGGGGATGTCCACAGACTGACAGTGGGAGCCATGGGAAACTTATGAGCAGGGGCAGCTGGGTGTGTGCTTGAAAAGCTCCCTGAGAACAGCACTCCTCAGATCAAGAAAGACACAGACACATGTCAAATGAAGTTATAGTAGAAAACAATGATGCAAACTTAAAAACAGGACTAAACATTAGCTACCAAAAATTCTAGGGGATGGAGCTTAGCAAGTGACACCCCGCACGGCAAATCTTTCATTTTCTCCTCTTTCTAAGAGGACCATTGGTTCTTAAACCAGTAATGTTTGGAGTTATCTACCTGAAAAATAGCAAATAAGCTACTTGAACACCACTTTGTAACCAGCCAAAGTCCTGCTGGAAAGCCTCTGCATAGAGGCTGAACCAGAAATACAGCCTTAACCAGGCCCTCTGGTGAGGAGGCAGGATGCTCAGCTTCCCAAGGGCTTGGGAGGGAGAGACACCTCCTCTGTTGACAACACGCACTGGGAGTGCCATTCAGTGCATACAGATTCCTATTTAACGAGGATCTATGGTGTTCTCAGACAGTGCTACCAACCCACCAGGCACAGACAAAACACACTGGCATGGGAGACACTTGAAGTGTTAGCGCACATGCAAACGTGGAAACACGGAGTCAGGCAGCCATCCTGGGTCAGTCAGTCCAGAGCCAGAGAACTCAGACCCACTGTTTGTGGGCCTGCCTCTCTCTCCCATGGGGGTCTACACAGAAGTTGGAACTTTGCTGAACCATTTAGACCAGAGCTGCTAAGATCTGTGCTGAAATCTGAATATCTCAGGGGTTAACCAACACGAGCCAGAGGAAGCAGAGTCAGACCCTGGATCATCCCAGGCTTCATTGTCCCAGTACTTGCCAGTGAGCACACATTACTCTTACTGGTGGCTGAGCTCATAAAGTCCTCTGACCATTCCCTGCCACCGAGACACTGTGTGGCCTCCACAGTTTACCAATCTACTCACTGCAGAAAATAGGAGACCTCCAGGAAGATCTGGAACAACCCAGCTGATGAGGGACTTTGTAGGATGGAGTGGTCCTGTCCTCTAGAGTGTTGTCTGTGCTTCAGATGAGTGTAGCTTAACTTTCCTCTCCTCCTCCCTGTTCTCTTTCCCGCCCCTTTCTGTTCTTTCCTGCTAGTCAAGTGCTCTACCATTGAGATTTATCCTCAGCCCCGATTGTGGACTTTTAGTTTGCTATATGCTATATGCAGACATAGGTTTTCAAATGTGACTGTACAAGAAAAAAAAGATGTGCACAGATGTGCATGCCTGCACATACATGGCGTCTTAGTATAAAGTAGCCAGCCCCCAATAGCCAGCCAAGGGCTCACAGTCTTCTTACTCCTTCTACCACTGCTGAAGGAGCCACTGCAGTCCTCCCAGTCAGTCCTCACAGCTAACACACACTCCAAGTGACAGGTGACTCAGAATGGAAGGAACCCCACTCAGCTTCCTAGAACCTTTGACAGAAGTGTACAAGGATCCGTCTAGATATTAACTGTGCCCTTGCTGGGCCTCCTCCCTGTGGTCCTGTGCCCTGGGAGTCAGTGGGTACCTCCCGACGGTCCTGTGCCCTTGCTGGGCCTCCTCCCTGTGGTCCTGTGCCCTGGGAGTCAGTGGGTATCAAAAAAATCTATAGGGATCCTGGAGATCCTCTAAGCTAAGTTGTGAGCTCTGGTGGGGTACTGAGGCAGCCTGCTTAGAAGGCCCGGTGTAACCGTCTGTACCTTGAGTCTCAACAGAGCACTCTACCAGTCTGTCTGTCCTTCCCACACACTGTTGGTCCTCAGGGCGCTCTGGCTTGGAGCTAGAGCCTGTGAGACGGAGTGATGGAAAACTGGGCAGAACCAGAATGGAGTCACAGCCACCTTCCCTAGAGACAACTGTGGCAGAATCGGGGAAATGGCTCAGCTGGGAAAGAGCTCACCATGCAAGCATGAGGGACCTGAGTTTGGACCCAACATCCATGAAAAAGCAGCAAAGTGGTGTGACCCTGCAATCTCGGTGCTGAGAAGATGGAGGAGACTCATTAGCCAGCCTTAGTCCAGTAAAATTGGAAAGGTCCAGGCTCAGCGAGAGACCCTGCCTTAAAATATAAGGTGGAAAGTGGTTGAAGATGCCCAACATCATCCTCCAGTGTCCACACTCACATGTGCACATGTGCATATATACAACACACATGATGCATACATGAACACTTACATGTAAATGTGTACACATGTACAAATACATGCACACACATGAATAAAAATAATCATTGAGGAACATCAAAGGTATATTTTTGTACCAAATTTTTTCTTTAAAATTTCTTATTGTGCGTGTCTTACGTGTGTGTGTGTGTGTGTGTGTGTGTGTGTGTGTGTGTGTGTGTGAGCATTCCTCGATGTATATGTGGAGGTCAGGGGAGTCGGCTCTCTCCTTCCACTGTTAAGTTCCAGGGACTGAACTCAGGTCATCAAGTTTGCAAGGCAAGAGCTCTGACCTGCTGCACCCTCTTCACAGGTCCCTCTCACTAGTTCCTTAACCGGGTAACACAATCTTAGCACAGTGTAGCACTTCAGTTTTGTGGAATCCTGGCAGGGTCATTGAGTCCAGACCTGGTGGAGGGACTGAGCGACAGGACCAGTTAAGTGTGTAGCCTCAGAGTATGAAATGCTTCCTTCGTTCTAGAAGCAGGCACTAATGACTCTGGGCAGAGAGGCTGACCCTGGCTTTTCTTTAGAAAACCCTTTCAGGAAACCCAGTATGAACAGCCGCCCTTTTCTGTGGCAAAACAATAGCTTCTATGACAGGCCCTGGCAGGATCACCCTGGTCCTAAGTACCATGTGTTGAAGTGTACCCTGTGAATTGTATTCATGTGAACCACAGCTCTTTAAATTGTACAGTCAGCTTCACTATGGAGTCACAGCAAGTTCACTTGAACTTCCAAGTTCAATGCAGACTGAACTGTAGGCATCCGCTTGGGTGGTGGTGGCGGGGGATGAGGTAGGTCTTGAGACCATCATTTCCTCCTGGGAACTTAGTCATTTCTCGATAATCTTCATTGCAATGAAACTGATCTAAGGTTTTCATTCTCTCAGCAAGCACTGCTCACCAGGCTGTGCCCGGCCCCACACATCTCTATTTGATCAGCATTCCCTATTAATATTTATATGTAGCATTGTTCATGTACCAGAAGTGATGATCACGTCTCTCAGCCACATTCTAGGCTCTAGGATGGTTTACCTTCGTGGTCACCTTGGCTGGATTTAGACTCACCTAGGGGGTAATACTACTAGGCATGTTTGTGCGAAAGGCAGACTCATTGTGAGCCTGGATGGCACCTTCCATGGGCTGGGGTCCCAAACTGAGAAAGGAGAAAGGGAACTAATGCTGGCATTCCTCTGCCTGTGACCCTAGTCCTCTGAGATGTGTGCAAGCAGCCCTTACACTCCTGCCATGCCAGCTACTATCTCTCCTCATCCTGATGGACTCCTTCCTCAAGCCACCAGGCAAAACAAACTCTTCCTTCCTTAGGTGGCTTTCTGTCCATCATTTTGTTGCAGCAATTAATATGAAGTCTTCCTTTCTGTTTTGTGGTTTGTGGTAAGAGTATGTGGGGATGCTCAGCCTTTGTAGTGAAATAGCACATTTTAATCAGTAAAAGCAAAACCAAAAATTGCTATATTTTTGTCTGTCCTGTGGCCTGCTCTTCCAGGAGGAGCAGTGAGACCAGAAGAGATTGGGCAGTGCTTTCAGACCAGCCAACTTCTGGCTGCCAGGTCAATGGACTTACAATATAACCATATTCACACTTAACTCTGTAGAGGACATTCAGGCGTGAGTCTTTTTAAATAGCCATTTGAACATCTTTATTTCATGTATAAGCACAGAGGAGACCTTTTGGGTTTGGTGTACGTACATGTTCACTTCTGGGTATATGGGTGTGGAGGCTTAGAGGTCTATGTCCAGTCTTCCTTAATCACTGTCTATGTTATTCTCTTAGGCAGTTTCTCCTCACTGAATCTAGAGCTAACTTGGCTAGACTAGTTGGCCAGTAAGCTCCAAGGATCCGCCTGTCGCTAGTACAGGAATTACTGGCATATGCCACCATGCCTGACTTTTATGTGGGTGCTGGCATTCACACTCAGATCCTCATGCTTGCATGGTAAGCAGCTTACCTACAGAACTATTTTCCTCATCCTAGGGGTTTTGTTTTTAAATTGTGAATTTCTAGTTATATAGATAACATAAAGAAATGAACAGAAAATAAGGACAGAATGAAACAAAACAAACCAGCAACCAACACCAAGGAAGACACAACTCTTTAGTCAATTCTGATTTTTCTGATAAGTGGGAGGGCTGGTTTTGTTTGTTGTTGTTCTTTGTTTTGTTATCTTTAGTGCTGACTGCTGTAGTTAGGCTTTGATTATTTGCAACACTATAAAGTTTTTCTTTTGAAAATGAAAAGATGCTCGTATTGGGTTTGATCTTACATATGGGAGAGCAGATCCTAGAAAAGTTAAATAGTTGACTGGGGATTTTCCCCAATCTCCAAAGCTTAAGCCTGGTCTCAGGATCCGCTGCTGACCTAGTCCTAGCTGTGCTCACAGCCACTCCCGTTGCTTCTTCACAAATCAGTGTGAGTGTTTACCCAGCATGGACAGTTTCCAGTGCCTCAGGGGTGTCTGAGTCTTGCAGGACTTTCTACATAGCATGCCATTCCTTGTAACAATCCTAGGAGATATCTTTGTAAATTAAGCCAGTAAGAGTTAACAGAAGCAACTTAGTAACAATAACTCAGATTTTACCTTGATTAGATCAGTCCCAACACTTGATTTCTTTGAAAAATTTTACTGTTTTCCTTTAAAGGACACATACTGAGGCTCTTTTTTCTTGACACATTCAAGTTGGCAGCATCATTCCTGTGCTTTGGGCTATTACTAAGCAGAGTACTGCTTACTTGAACACCATGGTACTGTGACAGTTGATTTGATATTAAGAAAGTGACTAGCAGGTAGGCTGTGTCCACAGGGGATATACCAGACAAGAGTGTGATTTGCCTGGATGGAGTGAGAAGACTCAAGATTCCATCACGGGACTCAGAGGGTATCATTTAAAATTCTCCAGTGATTTAATTTTGTACACAATGTTCCCAGACCACAAGTTACTGCAGGTAGCTGATACTTAAGAAACGAGAGAGGATCTGGGGTGTTGATGGCATTTAATCCATTGCAAAATCCCCAAGGGTGGGTCAGCATGTTTGTTGATCACCTTCCCCTTCACTTGCTGGTTTCCATCCCACAGGACTGCAGTCCCTGCTGCCTTCCCTGGATCAGTTGCTGTGCTTCTGCTTGAGCAAATCCATTCAGAAATGGAGACCCAGCTCAAAACCAGCTCTGCGCTCACCTTTCTGACTGGGACCTGCTGTTATGCCCTGCACACACCTCTCTGCATGACCTTACTGTCTGTCCTGCCTGGTTTTATGTCAACTTGACTCGAGTCATCAGAGGAGGAGCCTCAACTGAGAAAATGCCCCCATAAGAACAGGCTGTAGGCAAGCCTACAAGGCATTTTTTACTTAGTGATTCATGGAGAAGGACCCAGCCCATTTTTGGTGTCGCCATCTCTGGACTGGTAGTGCTGGGATCTATAAGAAAGCAGGCTGAGCAAGCCGAGTGGGGTAAGACAGTAAGCAGCTCTCCTCCATGGTCTCTGCATCAGCTCCTGCCCTGTTGGAGCACCTGCCCTGACTTTCCTCAGTGATGGACTATTACCTGAAGTGGAAACTGAAATTAAAAACCCTTTCCTCTTAAGTTCCTTTGGTCAAGGTGTTTCATCACAGTGATTGTAACCCTGACTAGGACACTGCCTTATGATTCTGGAAGTTATAATCCACCACCTATCCTATGATATGGGATCTTCATGTCCTATGTACTGAGTTCCACCATCATCTCCCTGTGACTCTAATGTCTTGATCTGAGACTTGCTGTTACCCCATGATCTTCTCGTCCTATGATCTAGAACCTTCCATCATCCCATGACCTTCTTATTCTCTGATCTGGGACCTTCCATCACCCCATGACCTTCTAGTCCTATGATCTGGGACCTTCCATTATCCCATGACTTTCTTGACCTATGTATGATCTGGGACCTATCATCACCCCATGACTTTATTGTCCTATGATCTGGGCTCTGCCCTCATCCCTAGGACCCCAATCTCATGACTCCACCCAGGCACCAGTCTACTTAAGGAATGCCTGTTCCTGTCAACACACACCCCCTGCTTGGTTCTCTCCATGTTTTCAGGTCTCACTCTTCATGAAACCAACCTTCTCTCAGGGAAATTGGTATTTCGGCCACTGCAGAAAGTGTTTCCTGGTCACCTGGGATTCCTGTAACCCCTTTGCAGACTAAAATTCTGTATTGATGATGGATGCCCTCCAAATCCTCTGAAACATAGGACTATAAGTTTCAGAGCATACAGCAACATAAGTTATTTGAAATGTTTCACTATAAATTTCCCTTCTGACTCTTCCATTCAGGCAATCCAGGAAAGAGCTGTGAACCTGTGGCTCTTGTCCCAGCACTCTCCAGCTATAGCCTTGGAAACACAATGATGGCCCTGAAAGCTCTACTCCAGAGCCCTTCTACCCCTAACGTTTTTTCTCTGATATGGTCTCCTCTTTTTAAAAGTCTGTCCCCTTGCCCTCTCTTGTTCCCACTCCTGCTGCACCCATACCTGTCCCTAGAGTCTCTTGGATACTTTCAAGTCTATTTGTATAATCTGATTCCACATTTGAGAAAAAACCTGCAGTGTCTTACTTTGCTTAGCACGATGGTCTCTGGCTCCACCTGTTCTCCTGTGAATGACATGATTCCATTCATTCTTTGTAGTTGAATGAAACACTATTGGAATCTGAAGGGCACACATCTAGGACCCAGCTCAGCATTTCCCTAACTTTGAGCCCACTAAGAGCCTCCAAGGCCACTGATTCAGTCTTCCTTCAAGGGGGGAGTGTCCATCTTTTTCATGTTGGTTGATACCTTCTGAGGGTGAACTAGAGGCATTTTCCTTATATTTAAGTGTTATATGACTGCAGGCAACAAGGCAACCTTGGCAGTAGAACTGAGATATTTTACTTGACAGCAAAGATCTTTCTGTATCTCATAGTGGAAGACTGGAGCAGCAGCTAGGAGGCAGTGCAGGCCTAAGTTGTCCCTGGTGCTACTTCCTACACATGGCAGCCACCTTGGCACCCCAGGAAACTCAGCACAGCAGCAGGATGGAGTCTAGGGGGATCAGCATTAGGCTGGCCCACTGAAGGTCACAGACATTGTGTTTCTTTGGTGGTTCTTAGCCCCCACTGTGATAGAAGTGAATACTCAGGAAAGAGTTATTGCTAGCATCAAGTAGAATAATGAAAATCAACTCATTCCTTGCAACACAGCAAGGACAGAGCAGCATTCAGAAATAGGCCCACCAGGACCCACCTGGCACTATTTCACGAGTCAGGATACACAAAGAACATCGATGTCAGCATTAAATGAGGCCCCTGGGATCACAGACAAGGAACACATAGAAACTTCCCCCACAAAGCTTCATTCTCCCAGTGACTCTGCAAAAAGCAAGCATCTGCCCACCTTGGGGAAAAGTGTTTTTAAAACTGGGTTTTGGAGGACTTGGTTTGGAGCAATTAGTACTAGGAAAGCTCGGCTTCCAACACCCCCNTTGGGAGCCCATTACGGCACAATGCCCTTTAATTTACTGATGCTATGGTCAGACCTTTTGTGGCAGAATACAATCTGTTCATGTTTTCTGTGACAAGACAGGGAGGTTAGAGCTTTAGTGTCACAAGCGAGACTAATGCTTTTGAAAACAAGGAGTAAGACACATCGATGCCATTTGGGGGAAACTGATGACCTTTGTTTCTTTAAAAATAAACACTGTCACCTGTCTTCATTAATACATTGAATGGAAATATCCTTGTCAATTGTTAGAATTCCAAACATAAGACATTTGAAGTTCAGAAAAAATATAACCAGTTGCAGGATAAAGTAGGTGCGGCCACTCGCCTTTACCTCATGCACATGGATACGAAGATTTAGGAGGTAGCACACATTTGCTTAGGTAAAGCTTGCTGGTGATCTAACTGGACTCTCTGAACGTGGCTGACAAGGAGAGCTGAACTAAGAAGCCAAGGACAATGGATCTGGGTTTTTATTCTACTGCATGTACTGGCTATG
>LOJH01009657.1:0-18458 GCA_001685095.1 Ellobius talpinus
ATATCTACTTCCCTGCTCCCATAACTATCCTTCCTCTATTCTAACCTTCCCAAGATTTCCATATTTTCTCCATGTTTGCTTTGTGATTTAACTAGGCCCCAGTCCCCTAAAACATAGGTCCTTCAGTGAGTGTGTGTGTGTGTGTGTGTGTGTGTGTGTGTGCGGGGGTAGATACTTAATGTCCTTTCTTTTGTGTGCTATTAGTTCATACTCACTCTTTGGGGTACCTTATGATTTGGGGGAAGAGATGAGGTAAGTGCTGAGAACTTTATATAGGAAATTTGAAAAAGAAGGCATGAGTAATCCATGCCTTCATTCTGGGGGTAAGATCAAAGAGAACATTTAACTATGGTTTGTCTTCTCACTGGATCATGCTTGGACATGTGCCATGCATGAATTCTCTGTTAACCCTGGCCAAATGAGCTACAACACTGAAGAAGATAACACCCCAAATCTTGGAGGCTCCATTTTTGCTGCTAAATTTGTTTAGTAGTGTCCTCTTATTTTTGGTGGCATTTAAAATTAAAAACCTCAAAATGTACCAAAAGTTTAACTCTTCAGACTTAAGTATTTATTGATTATTCATTCAGGCCTTTCTCTGGAGAGTCAAATATACTGTTCTAATAGTAAAGCAGTATAATCCCTAACTATATTCTATTTGTTTTTATAACCTCAAATAAGTGTGGTATTCACCCCATGAATATGAATATGAAGCTTCTCTTTGCAGCAGAGACCATTACAGAAAACCATAAAGGTTCAAAATGCAGAGTTGTGAAGCCCAGTTCAAGTGAATACATCTATAAAACAAACCCACACTTAAGGCTTAGGAAGATTGAGGAAGATGGGGCAGAAAGGCTGTAAGATCCAGAGAGGGAGTTTTATGTGAGATTGTGTCCCCAAAGGGTTTCAGAATCTATATCCATAAAATCTCACCATGACTTCCTAAACATGAGTTGAACAAAGACAACAACAATTGATATATTAAAGTGGATGGGGAAAGCCCATGAGGCCTCAACCCTACACAAACACCTACAGACAAGTAGCTTTATCTACTTTGGAGCCAAACTGAGTACTTCAAGATGTCTGTTGCAAAGGCAGCATCATGGGAGGTCTTGGACGTCTATGGCAAGTGGCAGAATCAGGTGAACCACTTGACCTTCTGTTTGATAACCTATTTCTAATGCAGGGTCTTCTCTATGAAATACCAACATTGCAGAAACATCTGAAAGTAGCTATTCAACTATAATAAATATTTTAGAGGAAATACTTTACTGAAATGTTAGAATAATTTTTTCAAACAAAGACAAAAACATTATTATTTAATAGGAAGGAAGACAGTTCTCATAAGGTTTCTATTTTTGATAACAAGTCCTAATCTTTGTAATAATTTGCTCATGCCACCTATTTTGCTACTAAGTGTGAACGTTCATCATCCTTCGCTTATGGCATCTCAGGCTTTAAATCTGGGTCTAAACTTGGACACTCACGATTACTCAGATAAGGAGTGTGACTGAACCACTGTAGGATGGCTGCGTTATTTTGAGTATGGTGTTTTAGATGATTTTAGTCATCGTGTGACTCCATCCCATTTGGTGTATATTGTTACGAACTCTTTGTCGCTCGTGCCCATTTTTATGTGTCCTGTCAAGTGTTTCTGCCATGGAATAGGTGTTGTTGGAGTGAGAGACCCTACAGGAGAGGTCTACAGTCATCTGCAATTGAGACATTCTGGGTCAAACAACAATTCAGCAGATCTTGTGCAGAAAGACATCGCCATTATCTCTAAGGTCTTGTGCATATATTTGGAAGCTCAAATCCTCATTTTCTGGTAGATTATCAGTTTGTATCATTTAGAACACTTTTCCTGTAAGAAATCTAGGGAGCACTATTCTAAGGATGCAATGAGATGCAATTGAATAAATCATAACCAGAGCGATTTCAGCCTCTTACCAGATGGTTGTTCAAAGTTAAGCTCGGGGACAACTGTTACCTTCCTTTCCAGAAGGCCTTAGGAGAAAGGCACCCATTTGTCTAGTTGGCATTATGTAATCCTGCATAGGAGAAAATTAACCAGAAGACCCACAGAGGAACCTGCTATCCTCTGGATTTAGGATGTAAATTTTTAGAAGATTGCTACTTACGAATATAACTGTCTGAAAAGGTCAGGGAATTCAACATTAAAAAGTTTAATAGTTCTATACAGCCACATAACAAACTCTTCCCAAACTTTATGAATTAAAAAACAAAAATCCCCCAAGTCCAAATACATATTATCTCATAATTTCTGTTTCAGAGGAATTCAGGAGTGACTTGGTTGGTCTATGTTGTGTCTCTGATGAAGAACAGTCAGAATGTAGGCAGAGATTGCAATCATGTAAAGGACCGATTGAGGTTGGAGATCTGTTCCAACAGGACTTGCCTACATGCCTCCTAGAAAGCTTCTCTCTGTGTCTGTCTGTCAGTCTTTGTCTCTGTGTCTGTCCTTGTCTCTCTGTCTTTAAGTCTCTCTTTCTTACCATGCAGTCTTCCCCTTGGTCTGTTTGAGTGTCCATTAATGAGATGCCTAGTCTTAATGTGGGTGATCTAGAGAGACTGACTGGCAGGAAGCTTTGCTGCCTTTTAAGACCCAGGCTATGAATTTGCATATCATCACGTTGCTTTATACTAAGTCACTAGATGAATTCCACAGTCCAATTAGGGGATTAGCCTTCATTTATTATTGGGAAGAAAATAAAAGAATTGTGGACACATTTAACAATCTTATTAGGAGCTTTAAGCAATAATGATATAAGAAAAAAGGGAAAAACAGGGCTATGCTTGAATTATTTTTCTAAGACCAAAGTTTTCTCATCTTCTGCCATGCATGGGTATGTGTTCAAGCTGGTTCCCCACCTAGTTTCAAAGCACCAGCGATCCTATATAGTCACGGCTTCCAGAATGACAAATGGATTGTGTCTTCTTTATAACATGCCTTTTGAATAATACAACCTTTCCCAGAGGCCCTCACTTACTTCCTAGCTTGATTCCCTGATGTGTGTATTTGATGAAATCAATCATAACCAAGAGGAGTGGGATTAATAATGTGTTACTAGGCTAGATTGCCACCTGGGATAAAGTCACACTAAAACAGATGGGAGTCCTCTTCAAAAAGAAAAGAGGAGAGTGTCTTTGGGGTTGGCGTTAACAGGTAGCTAGCTAGCTACCTGTGGATTCTAGGCTGCTGTCCACAAAGGCCTCTCGATTGTTATGTTATAACATCACTTTCTTAAAATATGCAAGCTTACACTTGAGGCAGAAGATCAAGTCGAGAGAGTTCCTCAAGAGCTCTTTAAACAAAACTCACTCTAAGGTGTAAAAGGAGTTTACAGTGTAATCACAAATATTTAACAAAGTGCCTTATTGATTTTAAAATAGACGTCAAAGACCAAACTAAAATTTCCATTTATAAGAGTGTATTTCATCATTAGGAGTCCCAGGAAACCTGTGCTATCTGTCATTCTGTGTTATTAGTAGATAGGGTGCATTTGTTTTGAAGAGTCCTTACAATTTAAAGCTAAGTCCCAAGCTGTACAATAATTAGACTGGTTGTTTTGTATCCCTTTTTCTTCTGGTTTCGGTCACTCTTCCCATCCCTACCTCTATAGGTCTTGGTAAATTGAAACATTCTGAGGCAAGAGATGGAGGTCCATAAGCCTTGTTCTTGCTTCTCTAAGCTCCTGAGACTTGCATAGCTAGTCATGGTGATGTCAATATCGCCAGCCTCATCTGTTCATGTAGTGTTAGGGCTGACTCAGCTTTATGCTGGCCCAGTCATCTCAAGGGGTTTGGAAGCTGCTGAATAACTGCCCAAAGAAAAATCAGGGGAAAAAAGGGAGAGGAAAGGAAGGAAAGGTGGTTCTTTTTGGAGAAATAGATTTACTAAGTGTAAAGGCATTTGGTAAGGTGCATTATAGTTACCAGGATCTTATTCACCCTTTTGTTAAAATCTGTTACAGTTACTGGGATCTTATTCACCCATTTGGTAAGGTGTATTATAATTACTAGGATCTTATTCACCCATTTTCTCACAGATTCACTTCTTTCTCTTTGAGTTTAGCCAAGGGTTTCAGTTCCATTATTCAGTAGGCAAGTGAAAGAAAGAATGGCTTGGAACACAAAATTACCTTGGTGAATTGAGTAACATGAATATTCATTCCAATTTACAGAATTAATTCTCTAAGGGTTTTAATGTCAACCCTGAAGATGTATAAAGGTGGGTTTATGAGTTTCTTGGTTCCTAGAGAGTGTGGATTCAGTCAGGTACACATTAGCAAAAGAACAAAGATTGCTTTTAAACAAGTTTGGCAGCAATCAAAAAAACAAACAAAACTACATGAAAATATCTCAATTTTGTGACCAGTATAAGCTTCTTGGAGCATGTAGTACGGAGAGGTCCTTGCCTGGAGGGAGCTCAGACCTCTGCACAGTGGTTTGTTGGTCCGGCTACTGAAGCCCTGTGGCTTACCGCAGTGGCATGTGGAAAACCAAGAACTCTGGGACTCTCTGGCCCATCAACACTCTATAAAATGTCTTTGCAAAATTCCTTTGTACATGAAAGTTTGTTTCTTATTGGATTAAACACTTGCTCTCAGCAGCACAGCACTTTATAAAATATTCATATATCAATATTAATTCCTGTGTTTTTGCCAAGATTAATGTGGAATTGAGATCACTCTAGAGCCCTTTAAGAAGTTAGTTACTAGGAAAAACCAGTAGAAATATATGTATAATTGGAACTATGAGCACCATTTGGCAAGCGATTTTTTTCTCTTGTCATGGAAGAGGAAGGGTAGTAGGGTGACCATCGCACCATGTTGGTGCTGATTGGCACAGACAGCAGCAGTGTTTATACCTTTATTTCTGGAGAAATATTTTCTCTAATGGGAATAATAATTCCAAGACAGATATTCCTCTAGAAGAGTGTTTAAAACTTGGGCATTCTCTGGAGGGAACATAGCGAGTTTCTACTTTGCACTCTGGGCTCTGCAAAGAATCATTCTTTAGGTATAAATACATTCTTTCCTAAATTGGATACCTTTGACTTTACTCATAGTCTAGGGGTCCTTTTTACCAGTATCAGCCTAAATGTGACTGACTCATTTCTCAAGAATTATGATGCTCAAGAGGCAGTTTGGACTGTCACAGGGAAGCATTGTGTGGGAGACAAAGACGGTTCCAGCCGATGGCATTAGAGGAGGCAGCGCATTAGATCTGCAGGCCTCCGCTTGTGAGAGGCTGTACACGTAGCCTCCCGTGACTTCTGCAATTAGTGGTCAGAGGTCAGCTGGGTAAGACAGCCACACAGACTAACACCTCCGGTACATTTCAGGTCAAGACCTTTTTTTATTTCTGGCTAAGGCTGCTCTGCCCAGTTTGAATCCGGGAACTTTATTTCCTTTCCATTACAAAGCCAAACAATTTCAGAAAAAGCAAAAAGAAAAATCAGATGCTTCAAGATTTTGAAGAAATATTAAAAAATTATATAGTACCCCACTGTTTACCATTTTTCAACTATTTTAATTTATGAGAAAATTATAGATACTCTCTTAAAATCTGTGGGATATAAATAGCTTATAAAGCTATTTGAGGGCCTATTTGGGCAAAAGAATTTGAAGTCACTGCTCTAGAATACCCAGTTATCTCAGTGTGGGGAGGGCAGGTATTGTGGCCTGCTTGGCCATGGGAAGACCATCCAATGGCCTTGTTGTTTTCCTCCCTCCGCTCTGCTTCCTCCTAGAGTCCCCCTACTATGAATTTCTCACTGCTGGGTTTCTTCTGCCCCAGGTTCACGAAGCCTCAACCCTGACATCTCCTGGCCCCATCCCATCTTGGTTTTCTGTCCCTCAGATCCCTAACTTCTGAGAATAGGAATCTCATCCCTGGTCATTTGAATTAGTCTGCCAGCTTGTGCAATGGGCAGTGGCCATCCTTGTTTGAGCCTGTGGCTTGGCACTTTCCCTATTTTTTCAGTCCTGAATGGAGGACGAACCTGTCCCCCAGGATAAAATATGAAAACTTAAAATAGTCCATTCTTTAATTCATCATAGTAATGGCCATCACTTCTAGGCACTTCCCAAGTACCAAGTCATTTAATCTTCAAATAACCTTGTGAAGTACATACTACTATCACAACATTCATGCAGTTGAGGGAACTGAAACATAGCGAACAACAGGGTCCTAGTCATACAGTCACTGGAAAGACCACTATGGGAATTCAGAGCATCTCCCTCCAGGCTCAGCCGCCATGCCTGGGCACATCTCCCAAGTTCAAGCATTCAGGATGCGTCACATTCCTGTTCAAGAGCTGTCACTTCAGAGAGGTGGTAATAGGGCTAGGGCTAGGAAGGGCCACTGTGGCTACCACATGGACTTTGTCAGGGCAGTGGTGGTGGTGGTGGCATCTGTAGTACCTGGGTTCTGCCTGGTCATGTGTATTACAGCCTGAGAAATTCAGCAGGGGCAGTGGAGACATACTTCCAGGGTGAGCCTGTGGCAGTGGACCTGGCCTGTATGAGTCTACCTACTTCTCTCCTACTAGTAGTTTCAGGGAAAAGATTCTTTCTGTGTCTTTATCTGTTTCAGTCAGACTCTTATCTATGTCTGTCTGTCTTTTTCCTTTTCTGAGGAAGGGCATGGAGTCTAAACTAGTCTCGAACTTTCTGTGTAGCTGAGGATGACTGAACTCCTGATGACATCATCCTCTTGCCTTGACCATCCAACTGCTGAGATCACAGGCGTGAGCAGCCATGCTTAGCCTCCTATCCATCATCATCGTCTCATATACTTATTTAACTTCAAAGTATAGGTATGGTCTAATTTGCATCCTATGATGCATGCAGCATATAACTCCTATATGTCATATTAGGCAGAAAATGTTCTTATTACTTGCATTTGGAGGCCTGATGTGAGCTTTTAGAGTTGCAAGTTGTAGAATCCTCATGTTTTCATCCTTAGCTTTTAGCAGAGTAACTGTATGGAGAAGGAGCTCAAAGCACATTAGTTGCTGCATGACAAGAGTTAGTGGATGGCAATGTCCTATAGGTGAATTATTCTTAGCATTTATATTCAAATTCATAATGTCCCAAGGTGTTGCTTGTAACCCATTAGTGAATCCCAAAATCTACTCAGTTGTTGAGCTAGCATTATGAGTAAATGATATTGACTCAATTATACAGAAAACAATAGATTTCACTGCAAATGGAAATAAATATTAATTCATAAAATATTTGTGTGGACATATTTATATTTGTGCACGTGGTAGGGGTGGATGGTATTATCATAGCTGAAAATGTTAGGTATACCAAAAGAGCAGATGTGAGCACTGTTGCCTGAGAGTAGAGGCAGAGCTTGGAAGGCAGGTTCTGAGTTGCCTCCATTACCACTTATATCACAAACTCAATGTTAGTACAAGAGCACAAGAAGGGGAAAGAAAGTCACAATTTCTACCTGTCATCCATCTGATTTAAGGCAGGATGAACTGTTTCTCAGTCACCCATTCTGGAATATAAAATAGCTGTTTTGTGTAAAAGGCCAAGGAAACATGTAAGTTGGTGTGCCTAAATAGTCCTGCTGCCATACTGTTTTCCAAGGTACATAATTATGAGTATTTTGGAGTTTACAGTCTTCACAAAATCTATAATATGTAAGAGGATTAGTATCTCAGAAACTTATCTTTTTACTACTTTCTACCAGTATCATTAAGTTGTACGTGCATGCATGTGTGTGCATGTGTGTGTGTACATGCAGCATTTATGTAATTAGAGATTTCTCTCCTTCCCTCCAGTTCCCGAATAACCACTCAGAGGCTTAATATTACTTATAAATTCTTGGCTGATGGCTCAGGCTTATTACTAACTAGCTCCTACATTTAAATTAGCCCATATTTCTTATCTATGCTTTGCCATATGACTTGTGGCTTGTTACCTCATTTTCTACATATCTTTCTTCCTTAGCAGCTGGATGGCATCTCCTAGACTCCACCCTTTTTCTCTTGTATCTCTGCTTGGATTTCTTGCTGGGTTCTATCCTGCCTTGCCATAGACCAACCAATGAGAGCAACATATATTCACAGCGTACAGAAAGATATCCCACAGCACAACATGAACACCTTACTCTCAATCCCTGAGGAAAGGGCACACTTAGGTTACGGGCGATGCACTTGAGACCTCTTCTTCCTCAGACACAACTGTGGGAAAGTTGTATGCACAGAGGGTGATCCATATTGATGCTGAGATAGGCAAGAATGCCAAAGCTTTTCACATGCATCTACCTGGGGAATGCAGGGAGAGAAACATCAGGACCTGCCTGCTTTTGAGAGCCACTTCCTAGGAGGCTCCATGCGTGTCTGACATTACCTCTTACTTACGGCCTCACCCAAACTATTTCAACCATTTTTGTTTTTAAATCTTAGCCATGTCTCATATCACATTCCACAGAGGTTTGCTCTGAGATAAGAATTCATATGCAAATAATTTATTAAGGAAGTTCTCCCAGAGAACAGTAAAGATGTGGAGATTGCATTTCACAGGGCACGGGGTGGGGGGGGGAAGGAAAGCATGACTTCAGGCAAAGGTCTTGGAGGTGCTAGCTCCTCCTTAGAACTTTCCCCACTGAGGCCAGATGCCTCATTTTCATCATCTTGCATCATCAGCCATTCTGGGGATTCCTGACCCCAGGATCTCCAGCAGTCTGTGTGCAACTTTACAGCTAAGGAAAACATTGGAAGGGCAAGTTGCTAATGATGCCACAGGCAGCACTGGCATCATTGAAACACCAAAGAAGCCAGCACAGAGATTTGCAAGAGGGGAAAGGGAGCCCCAAGATCTTCAGTGGGTCTCATAGCATGTGATGAAGTTGGCTAAGAGGACATTCATTTACAGAGTTCAAGAGACTCACCAATGGGAGAAGCACAAAAAGTTTACAAAACTGGAAAAGTCACCTTCTGAGAGTAGCATTTCGGAGCATGCTCGAGTTCACCTGGGAGGAAGATGTGTCTTTTAGTTTCTCAAGCCCTCTAACCACTTACCCGGAGAAAAACCTTAAGAGCTATTCTGCAAGCAGAGAGATGCCAAGACCTCCTTCTCACTGTGCTCCATCTGGAGATAAAAGAGGCACGCCCAGCAAATGCTTTGTGATGGCCTAGGGATCTGGAGTAGAAATGCATTCCTCCCATCTGGCACCAGCCTTAGCATTCAACTGCCATTTCTACCACGCCTTTTTAAAAACCTACTAAATTGACTCAAATCTAAAAGTACCAGAAATGCCAATAATTTCATTTTGCGATGCTTGAGAGGGATCATTCTTTCTTTATTCCCTTACTTGAGCTTGCTGTGGTTTTACCTCTTCTGCTGCCTTGGTGGTTTGTGTTGAAGATGTCCCCTCCATCATTATATAACTTAAAAGTTGTTGCTATTTCAGGCTGAGATCTCTTCTGTGTCACTTGCCCTGACTACCCCATCTCTATCCCAGAGCCGAAAATGACAAAACAGTAGAACTGAGATTTTTTTCCTCTTTTCTCAGAAAATAGATTTTTAATTAAAAAATGTAATTAGTATACATGGTATCAGATATCATTATGCCAGTTTTAAACAAGGTGTGTTTTAGCAGATTCTCTTCCTTGTTTCATCTCCCTCATGCCTCCCTTTCTCTTGCTCTAATCCAGTCTTAAAAGACTTGTGAAGTAGGAAAGCTTGTTTGCAGCACCCACCCCTGCTTCTCTAACCCAATTTCCTTATGTATTTCATCTTTTGCCATCTGGTGCTAAGTATCACCTGGGTATTTGGAGTTGTCTTGCTTCTTGGTCCATCAGAGCCCTGAACTAAAGACTCATGTATCTATCAGTCTTAGAAAAGGTCTATGATTTGAGTAATTTCAGCTTTTTATTACTTCAAAATGTTCCTCCCTTGTGTTTCCTTTACTCAGTCATTCTTTCCTCTAAGAATAGCAGTGTGCATCTCATGACTTCATGTGTAGCCATGGGTTAGTGAGACACAATATGTTAGTCACCATCATCTGAAAACACTTGGAAATATAGAAGTGATTTTTTAAAAATACTATTTTAAAAATGAGGCAATGTGACATAGTACAGAGAGTAAGAAGCCTGGGGCTCAAGAAACGGCTGAGTGGCTAAAAGCACCTACGACTCTTGCAGAGGTCCCAAGACTGGTTCCCAGCACCCATGTCTGAAGGCTCACAACTGCTTGTAATTCCAGCTCTAGGAAATCTCATGCCTCTTCTGACCTCTGTTGATGCCTACACTCATAGACACTTATCTCCTTACACATATATCCACATACACATAATTTAAAAAAAAAGAGTGGAAAGAGTTTGGCCCTGGGAACTAGAGCGACATGGGATTGAACTCATGTTTCATGTTCATTTCCAGAGATCTCCCATTAGTTACTTAACTCCCCTGAATCTTTCTGACCTACTTTTACTGCATAAAAATAGATTAACAATCACTTTCAATTTCTGTTATGCTACTAAAATAAAAATTCTCTAAGTCTGAAGGCTTGTGGCTGGTGTATGGGTGCTGTCCTGTCTACTTCAGCTATTGTGTTAACAGACTGTAGGTCAAGTGACAAATTCAGAGTCATTTACAAGTCAATGCAGGTAATACTGATGCACAAGCAAATTTTAGACCCTGCAAAAATATGTATATTTCTTATATTATACTATACCTTATTTGTGTGTTAATCCATTAATTCTCTATATATTCACCAAGTAGCTAAATACCTATCAATTTGTTGATTAAATTATTTACATGCCTGCTAAGTGCAAAAGGTTGACCTGTGTGCTATGAAGAATACATGGATACAGTGCACATGGTCTATATTGGATTACTATTGAGTGTGCCCGATAATTAGATGTATCAGAGAGACATAAAAGAAGGAATATCGTGGTTTGTCTTTAAAGATTTCCTTGATAAAAATAGAAAGTACCTGCAGAATTAAGGCATAAGAAGTGTCTGAGCAGGTAATTTGAAGAAGGTTATCATTCAGAAGTTGCTCAGAGCTATAAAAGTCAAAGAAGAGAGGATATGTTTAGTGTTCCAGGATAGTTGAAGCAGATCATTTTCAGTAACATATAGAGAACATAATTATAACACTCAGCTGACACAGATAATATATAACATTTGACTGACAAAGATGGGTAACAGATATGCAATAAAGAGCAGCAGGAGACAGTGGAGGAGAACCAGAACAGAAGCGATATATGTCAAGATGTATGCCCTGTTCCACTTGCAATGTGATGGGACAGCTCCTAGCCCAACTAGATAAAGTAGAATCAAACACTACTGGATGCCACATCAGACTTCAGTGAGAGAAGTGTGTAATGAATACATTGTGGAAGAAAAGTGCTGAGGGAAGTTGCTATAGCAACATTTACCTATTCAAAAGTTCTGAAGATATGCCAATATCAAAAAAGTACAAGTACTCTTTAGACCAGGTACTAGGTATTCAGTGTCCTGGATATCACACTGTGCCCAGAATAACCTGGGTGATATCCCAGACATTGGGTGAAGTCTGGTATCCAGAATACTGGCTCCAGGGTGATATCAGGGATGAACTCTGGAATACTCATTGGAGAATGATACCCAGAGCACAGGCTAAAGAGAGATAACTCGGGCATTAGATGAAGGGTGATATTCTGGATACTGACTGCAGGGTGACATCCAGAACACTGGGTGCAGGGTAAACACGGGTGCAGGGTAAACACTTGTGCAGGGTAAACACTGGTGCAGGGTAAACACTGGGTGCAGGGTAAACACTGGTGCAGGGTAAACACTGGTGCAGGTAAACACTGGGTGCAGGGTAAACACTTGTGCAGGATAACACTGGTGCAGGGTAAACACTGGGTGCAGGGTAAACATTGGGTGCAGGGTAAACACTGGGTGCAGGGTAAACACTGGTACAGGGTAAACACTGGTGCAGGCTAAACACTGGTGCAGGGTAAACACTGGGTGCAGGGTAAACACTGGTACAGGGTAAACACTTGTGCAGGGCAAACACTGGGTGCAGGGCAAACACTGGGTGCAGGGTAAATAAATACTGGGTGCAGGGTAAACACTGGGTGCAGGGTGACATCCAGAACACTGACTGAAGGATAGCATCCTAAACACTGCCAGCATGCTAATTTCCAGATTGATGGCTGCAGAGTTGTATGAAGTAGAGGCTGCAGGACGATATGCATGGCACCATTTTCAGGGTTATATTTCCAGAATGGACTGCAGGGTGATGTCCATAGCAGACGGGGTAAAAGTTGATATGCAGGGTATTTTCTGCAGTGATAACCAGAGCTCTGGGTGCGGGTGAATACTGGTGGGCAAGTCACGTTCAGAACAGTAGCTGTAGAGCCACAACAAGAGCACTGGATGTGGACGGCTCTCTGGTCACTTTGTATACTATTATGTCCTGCATATTGGCTGAAAGATGTTATCCCGGACTTTTGATGCTACGACAGCCTAGACAACGACTGTAGTGTGAAAGCCAGAGCTCTAGTGGTAAGGTGATTTACATAGAGCGGGCTAAAGCGTGATAGCTTAGTCACAGGCTGAGCAGTCATGTCCTGAACACGGACTCCAGTGGCTTAGCCATAGTTTTGCCTTCAGGGTGATGTTTTGACTGCAGGGTGATATCCTGGACACTTAGTACATGGTGGTATCTAGAACGCTGTTCAGTGTGTTAGCTTCAACACTGGCTATGTTGCTATCCAGATCACTGGGAGGAAGGCTTATATTTCAGAGACTCATGGTCCCAAAGCTGCTGTAGGATTCGTGACTGTCAGTTTTAGAAGAGTACTCGGTAGTTTGGTAGCAATATTTTGGAGTAGCTTTTTTCTGTCATATAGTACACATTCAGTAGATGCTTACCTCAGACATACAGACATACGTAAGTGTCTATGTAGTAGGACTCACAATATATGGACTGTTCAGAATATTAATTAATATTAACTTAATATTAATATTAACTTAATATTAAAACTTTTAAATAAGATGGGCATGTCAGTGCATTTTTGTGGTGACCAATGTAGAAAGGGTTCTACTTGAACAAGGCTTTCCTCTTTACAGTTACCTATAATGTCATCAAAGTATTTATTTCATGAGAAATCTTTGAACCTATTACAGTCCCTGAAGACAGGGACTTTCATAGATCAGTGCCTTCATACGGCCAAGCAACGCCATGTCTGGATCCATTCTAGGTAGGCAATTTTAATCTGAGCATTCATCACATTTTAAATATTCTTTTGACTACCAAGTGATGGAATTAGTTATATTTTCATATGTATATGTCACTATATTTTGTTCTTGTGCATTCTGTTCCCCATCTCCCATCTGTTGGTCCCTTCTTTCCCCCCAAACAGTCCTCCATTCTGCTTCATTTCATGTGAATTCCACAACCTTTCTTCTCGCCTTTGTTATTGCTTCCTCCCTTCTCATGGTCCCCTATAATAATGTACATGCATGTGTGCATTATACAAGTCCCCTATAATAATGCACATTCATGCACACACACAGACACACTTCTAGATTTTCCATATAAGAGAACATATGAAGTATTTGTCTGTGTGACTTATTTTGTTTAGCATATGATTTTTCAGTTTCATTCATTTTTGCACAAATGTCATTTCTTCATTTTTATTTACAGCTAAAAAACTCTATTGAGATATGCACCACATTTTGCATTTATCTTAATGGACATCTAGGTGAACTCTATTTCTTAGCTATTGCAAATCTCCTTGCAGCAATAAACTTGAATGTGCACGGATCTCTAAAGGATGTTGACTTAGAGTCCCTTGGGTAAACACCGAAGACATACGTGGTGTGGCAGTGTGATATGGTAGTTTTATTTTAATTATTTTTGAGAGCCCTCCTCGCTGACTTCCATGCTGGCCACATCAGGCTGCATCCTCACAATGTCTAAAGGTTTCTCTTTCCTCTGTCTTTGTCAACATTCAATCTCATTTGTTCTTGAATGAGAATCTTATCTTTAGATACATTTTCTAATATTCATAAATTTATTCTATGGAGACCAGTTATAAATATTGGGTATTTTTGAACTGCCCACCTTTTATGATCTTTTTTAATGTAAGGACACCATGAAAGAAGTTCATCACAATAATCATCACAGTCAATTAATTTCTACATATTGACTCATTAGAATGTTCCCTGTGAAGATTTTTATTATAGGAACAAAGATTTCACTTGCATTTATAGAGAGGCACCTGGAAAGCTTCTCATTCAGCCTACATTTATAAAAATTTAAAATGCTTCTGTATCAAAGATGAATATGTTCTGCTTTGGCGTTAAAGTGACTCTCAGTGAACTGCATGGAAAAGCAGAAGCATGGTGATTTTGCCACTACAATCATGATCAACTCGGCTATCTGGGGATAACTAATTAGCTAATGGAAAAAACGATATTAATCTTCAACAGATTCAATAATTTATATTCTCATAAATATGCACCATATGATAACAGTAAGCTATCTTGTGCATCTGAAGCAACTAAATAATTAAGCCAGCTTCCTACGTGAAATGAATGGAAGAAATTGCAAATAAAAACATGGCCCAGACATTTAATCAGAATTGTCAGCTTAGTCCATGGGAGGATGATTTCAGGGTCAGAATCATGGGGTGTCAATACAGTCACAGCAGTGGGGCAATCCACATCCAATTATGTCCACATCTTTGTTAGAAAACTGTCAGATGAATTGCTCCAGCTAGATCTGTTATCTAGATCTGATAGGAAAGGCTGCAAGAAGATAACTTGCCACAGAGGTTCTGAGAGACATTTGTATTAGAAAACAAAATCTTGAATGCATAGACGGGAAACAGGTCATGTGCAAGCCATGCACAAAAGAATACATGGGGATTCACATGAGAATTCTTTCCGGCTCAACCTGGGTTCAAGTATCTCTTTTTGGTGCTTTAAGATCATAAAGACTTTCAAGCATGTTGCGCTGCTTTCCATTGGGGAAAGTAAAGTTTTCAAAGGCCCATAGATGCACTAACAGATAGAGAAGATGGTTGCATTTTAATGCATAAAATATCTCTCTCTGATAAACTAGATCCTTCTACCTGCGATACTATAAAGATGTTGTTTAGGACAGTTAGGAACAAATGCCCCTCAGATTGGTCAATTAGAATTCTAGCTTTCCTTCTGTATGTCATTGGCCATTGAACAATCTGTGAACAAGAAGAAAAATTTTGTAAACTATATAACTTATCTAAGAATCATAACCAAAATATATGAAGACTCCTTAAAATACAATAGTGAGTAAATCACCTAATGTTAAAAGTGGGCAAAGATATGAATGTTTCACCAAAGAATACACATGTGGCAAAGACGTTAGAAAAATGAGTATGAATTTGTGTGCCATGTAAAAAGAGAACTGAAAATTAAAACAATGAGACAACTACTTGCCTGGTGGAGTAGCTGAAATTGAAATGCTGACTTATCAAATGTCAACAAGGGGGCTGCACAGCATATGCTCTCGGTCTTTGCTGGTGGGAGTGCAGAATGGTCCATCCATGCTGGAGGAGAATTTGATTACTACAAGAACAATATTAATAAAAGGGTACTGTGTTGGAGAAGAGACTGAATATATAGTATTTCTACATACTATGTGTTGAATTTTCTATATCCCCCAATGACAACAAAATATTCCCCCATTCACGAAACTAATTTTGAAATCTAGGTTCAGTAATAATGGTCTAATTAAAATAGTCAGCGGGGGCTAGAGAGATGGTTCAGCATTTAAGAGCACTTGCTGCTTTATCAGAGGATCAGAGTTCAATTCCCAGCACCCAAATCAGGAGGCTCATTACACTGTTAACTCCAGTTCCATTTTTTTCTGGCCTCTGTGGTCATTTGCATGCATATACACATACTTGCATGCACACACATGCACACAATAATATATAATAAAATAAATGTCCATATATGTTATTTTTATAAATAGGTAGAATAAATTAGAGCAGTTGAAACTTTGGAGTGTCAAGAAATAGAAACACTGAGAATTCTTGCATTTTTGGCTTGTGATTCAATCTCAGATCTGGAGACTGGAATAACTTGGATCTTGATCATAGAATAAACTTGGCTTTTGTGAATAATATTTCATCTGAACAAGCTAAAGAGAATTTTCCCCACTCATGATATCTTTTTTGTTACTGCTCATGTATTAAGAGATGAACACATTTATATATATATATATATATATAAAACATTCTTGCATTTTGTTCTCTTTAGGAACATCCAAAAGCCTCCAGGTTCCCAGATTTCCGTCTTTGACCTAAATTTATCTTCCAGACTCAGAAGTAACACAGGCATCTTCAGCCGTCTGGGCTATCTCTTTGGACTTCCATTCCAGCATATCCAAGCCAGTTACCTGAACATGCTCTACCTCCAGGTTTCCTTCTTGGGTGAAGGCAAATACTCAAGTCAGAAATTCTCAGATTCTTAATTTTTCTCTTTTCCTTTATGCCCTTCAGCCAACCCATTGACAAATCTTACTGTTGCCTCTGCTTTTGAACTACAGTTGAAAGAATTGTAGTTAAGGGTCCTATTCAGTGATTCCGTTCCATGCCAGACCATCTTTGTCTCTTTTATGAATGACTTGGTAATCTCCCGCCAGTTTCCCCAGGTTCTTTACTTGCCTTTTTGCTGCTTGGTACTTTTCTGTAATTTTCTCTATTTTTTTTACAATACTATATGTTAACTTTAAAATTAGTGAAAATATGCTTTTTTTTCAATGAAGCATGAAATTTTACATTAGAGCGTAAGTTTCTTTAATCTTGAGGAGCAAAGAGAAACTCCAGTGAGTATGGACAGCTCAATGATGGTTGGGTATTTATCTGTTCCCTCCCTACTCCTCAGCTCCTGGAAGTGCCTCACTCAGGTCTCCTTATGTCTAATTCCTGACCCTCACTCTCCCAGTCTCTACAGGATGTATGACAAGGTGAAGAAGAAGGTGAAAACATGTTTTGTAAATCACCGAGAAGCATTGATCTGTCTTTTGCTTTTAAGGTCTTGGTCAGATTGTCTTTGAGTTAAAATGACCTCTTCCTTAATGTCCCTAGCAAAGCAGAACAGCACAGCTCCAGGGAGGATGGTAGCCAAAGCTCCTTGGCATCTTCTGCTCGGATGGTACTCAGAGCTGCTTACACTTGGCAGCCTCTGCTTGTCCGGACTTATGACTCTCCTTTTGATTAAATGCTTTACAATTGCTTCTGTTGTTAGGGCCTGATTTCAATTTACTGCCATCCCTGTGTAAACACACTGATGACTCTGCTCCATGATAACAGCCTGTCCATCTTGGTTTTGACATTACCTCACTCTGGAAGCAATCTTCAGTCACACATCCATCGTACCCTCTCTGTTGTGTGTCAACAATGATCATGTCATTGCTTGAAAATAATGACATTGGACAGCCTGGGTTGTTAGTACAGTAAAGAGCAGGACCAAGTCCAAATTGTTTTAAATCAGTAGGTTAATTTGTCTCTGGGACATGTTTCAATACAAGTAATTCGAGGTTGCTGGAAAGCTATATTTCCCCATTCAACTTGACTCTAGAAATGAGGGAAAATTAAGAAAATTTAGGGGAAAACATGTACCACCAAATCCTATCATATTTGTTTTTATTCCACACTACAGATGAGAAATGGGGTGAGCTCTCCCATGCTCACAATTTCGGGGCTGGCTGACCCACACCTGCGCTAGCAGGGTCGGCTCTGCTGTGCTGCCCTGGCGAGGTGCAGGGCCTGCTCTCCCAAGTGCTGTAGCTAGTGGGGGTCAGGGAGGATTTCCCATACTTATGACCACAGGGTCAGCTCTACCACCTGTCCCAGACATTGATGGGGGCAGCTCTCCCCCACTCATGCTGCCACTACACAAATAAGTCATAGGGACAGCTCTTCCACGTTTTCATTTTTGGGGCTGATTCACCCTCACCTCTGCTAACAGGGTTGGCTCTTTTGTGCTGCCCTGGTGGAGTTTAGGGCTTGCTCTCCCGAGTATTGCAGGTTGTGGGGCACAGGGACAACTCTCCCACTCTTGTTACCTCAGGGACAGCTCTCCCTCTTGCCTTAGATGTTGATGGGTAGGAGTGGAGGGGGGCATCTCTCCCCAGCCTGTGCTGCTATGTGGGAGATGAGGGGTGGAGCTAGGTCTCCCACAATCACATTTTCTGGGTTGGCTCACCTGTGCTCTCATCAACAGGGTGGATTCTGCTGTGCTGCCCAGACAAAATGCAGGGCAAGCTTTCCCCTGTGTTACCAGTGGTCAAGGGTTCAACTCCCTCATCATCTCAGCCCATTCCCCTCCTTTCTTGTCTCTTCAGATATACTTCTGTCCTCTGTCCACAGGACCTGAATCATTCTCTCTCTCTCTCTCTCTCTCTCTCTCTCTCTCTCTCTCTCTC
>LOJH01009658.1:0-27340 GCA_001685095.1 Ellobius talpinus
TTTTCATTACTGTAGCTCTGTAATAGAGTTTGAAGTCAGGGATGGTCATGCCTCTAGAAGTTCCTTTTTGTGTAAGATTGTTTTGGCTCTCCTGGGTTTTTTGTTTTTCCATATAAAGTTTATTATTATTCTCTCAAGGTCTGTGAAGAATTTTGTTTGGATTTTAATGGGGATTGCGTGATTCAATGTATAAAATAATATCATCTGCACATATGGATAGGTTGTCTTCTTTCTTTCCAATTAGATATTCTTTATTTCCTTACTGTTTTAACAGTTACTATGAAGATTTCAAACAGTGTATTTGATAGGAATGATAAGAACGAGCATCCTTCTCTTATTGCAGACCGTAGATGAAACATGTCATCTTTTCCTATTTTAGTGAAGTACTGATTGCAGGTTTTTCATATAAAAGCCTCCAGTATTTTGAAATATGTCTTTCTACACCTAAATTGTTGAATATTTTTATCACAGAGAGATTTTGAATCTTACAAAGTATTTTTTCTACATTTATTAAGATGATCATGTGACTGTTTTGTTCTCTGTTCTATTAGTAAGGTGCATTGTGCCTATTGATTTTATACATTAAAGCATCCTTGTGCCTCTGAGAATAATTTCATTTGATTTTGGTGTATGATGAGTTTTATACATTACCGTATTTTTTGCTAGTATTTTATTTTTTTTAAAAAAGCCTCTCTATTCAACACAGATGTTGTCCCGTAGTTTCTATTTTGTTGTATTATAGTCTGGTTTTGACACCAGTAATAATGACCTCCTCCAGTAATAATAATGTCATAAAAGGTCATGATCTCATAAAATGACCTTTTTCAGGAGGTCCTTATTACTCTTTTATTATTATGTTGGAATCTGATTCTTTGTAGATTTTTTTTGTCCAAGGCCATCAAGTATTGGAATTTTCTTTGATAAGATATTTTTAAATTATTGTTAAAGTTTAATAACTGTTTCTGATATGTTAAGAAAAATATAAATTTAGCAACAATAAAATGTATTTCAGATAGGTAGTAGTGGCATATGCCTATAATTTCATCACTTGGGAGACAGAAGCAATTGGATCTCTGTGAGTTCAATACCAGCCAAGTCTTCAGAATGAGTTTCAGAATAGCCAGGACTACACAAAGATACCCTGTCTCAAAATAACAAAAACAAAAACCAACAAAAAGTATTTTAAATACTAATCAAAACTAAATAACTGATTCAAGGGTGTAAATTATAAGAATTTATTCATTGCTCCTAGGTTTTCAAATTTTCATTGAAATTGCTTGTAGTAGATTGTTATCATCTTTTGTATTTCTGTAAATTCAGTTATAATGTCTCCAATTTAATCTCTAATTGTACTTATTTGAGCATTCTTTCATTTTTTTATTAATCTAATTAAAGAACTGTTAATTTTACTTATCTTTTCTAAGAAGTACCTAGTTGTTTCATTGATTTTGTTTGGTTTTGGTTTTGGTTTGGTTTGGTTTTTGGTTTCTCAAGACAGGGTTTCTCTGGGTGTATTCCTGGTTGTACTGAAACTCTCTCTGTTTGGCCTTGAACTCACATAGATCCGCCTGCCTCTGCTTCCTGAGTGCTGGGAGTAAAGGTGAGCGCCACCACCGCCTGCCTTGCTTTGCTTTTTTACTTGGGTTTTATTTCTTCTTTCATCTTTATTATTTCTTTCCATCCATTAATGTAGGACTGGAATTGTTCCTGCTTTTCTGAGAGAATGAGGTGACTCCTTAGGCTTGTTGTTTTAAAACCTTCAATTTTTAATAAGAGCATTGATTTCTATAAACTCCCCTACTATATCTGTTTTTTGTCCTATCCCACAGATTTTTGATATGTTGTGCTTTCTTTTTCATTTTGTCTCAAGAAATTCTGGCATTATATTTGAATTTTTCCAGTGACCCACTTGTTCAGAAGCATGTTGATCAATTTCTGAATATTGGCTTATCTTTTCTTTGTTCTTCATGATTTGTTTTTTTAATTGCCAAGTTTCACCAATTTTATTCATTATAGTACTGAAGTTCTAGCCAAAGCTTCTAGACAGAACAAGAAATAAACATCAAACTGGAAAATAAGCTATCAGTTTCTCATTGTTTTCAGATGACATGATAGCATACATAGAAAACCTCAAATATTCTGCCAGAAAAATATGAAAATAAATGAATTTGGCAAAGTTACAGGATATAAAAGCAACATATAAAAATAAGTAGCACTGTAATACAGTAACAGCAAATGGAATGAAACTGAGATGATTTGTTTATTTTTATTTCATTGTGATTTGGAAATATAAGATATTATTGCAATTCTTAATTTATTGAGGTTTGATTTGTTTGGAAATGTGATTTCATTATGAGTAATATTCTGTCTGATGGTAAGAAAAACTTATGTCTTGTTTCTGTTGAATGAAATGTTCTATAAATACATTAAGACCATTCACTGCATTGTATAAATCAACTATGACACACAAGTTGATTTTTTTCCCTATCTTTCCAAAGATGAGAGCAGGGTGTTGATGTTCTATATCATTACTGAATTAGAGCCATTCTCACCTTTAATTCTAAGTATACTTTCTTTGCATGTTTGAATGGTTCATTTTGACTTCAGGATTTAAACTCATAGTATAAGACAAATAACAATTCCTGTTTGTCAGCCTCATTTTGGTATGGTTTCTGTATCTCAAACAACATATATTTTATACATCAAATTGACCATTGTATTCTTTTTTCTTCTTTTTCTTTAGATTTTTTTCATTGAAAACACATTTTTCTATCACACAATACATCCTGACTACAGCTTTCCCTCTCTCTACTCCTCCTATTTCTCCTCACCTCCCCTTTCCTCCAGATCCACTCTACTTCATTTTCTCTTCAGAAAAGGGCAGGCCTCAAGAAAAGATGAAAAAAGATACAATGAGACAAGGCAAAAGCCCTCTTTTATAGGCTAGCCCAGAAAAGGAAAATAGTCTCAAGAGCAGGCAAAAGAATCAGAGATATATTTGCTTTCATCATTAGGAGTTCGACAAAGACACTAAGGTAACAATTATACACAGAGGACACAGAGTGAATACACAGAGGACAAAGAGTGAATTTGAAAAGAAGGAATCTTATTTAATTACTCTTCACATCATCAAGAAAATGACAGTTTGAAATATAGGAAAATGTCATTTAATTTCTATAGTATGTATTCATTGGTAACTTTATAAAGGAATACAGGGTCTTTATATAATATCCACTACACACACACACACTCACACACACACACACACACACCCTCCAATTTCCTACCAGACCTTTCCCATCTTCCTCCCAATTACAAGCCTTCCACTTCTTTTTTGATTACTTTGTAAAACTCACTGAAGCCTCCCTTGAGTTGTCAGTTGGGAGATCCCAGTGACCCTAAAAACAACACAAGCTATTGGAATGGCCTTTGGTTGCCCACTAGAACTTGGTAGTAAGGTAAAACCATGTTTCAGAAGTCATAATATTATTTTGGTTTCAGAATATAGACAAACCAATCTGGTAGTGACTTAGAAGCTCCCTCCATGTTGGCTAGCTTCCATGGTACTATAAGGTGCTTTTCAGGATGCTTAGGAAGATATATAATCAATGAAAAATCTTACCCAGTCATGAATTCTCACAGCCCTAACAACTGGCCTAGCATAATACACCCATTGATGCAACAGTGGAATTTATGTGATAAAGGTAATGAATAACTTTCTTTTATTTCTCTTTATTATTTATGATTTTTTAATTTTAAATTTTATTTGTTTTACAAACAGCTTTCTAATTGGATTTATGACATCATCCACAAGAGGCAGCTCATGCATGGTACCATAAACCTGTCAAAGAACTCATGGCAGAAGTCTTAAGTCTAAAAGAACCTATACTACTTTGCTAAAAAAACACAGTATCAATCTGCCTTCTAAATACTTATCTTTATACCATAGATCACTATGTACCTCTCTCTTTCTCATCTCTCATCAGAGAAATTTCTTTATGCAGGAGCAATGGTTAATACTTCAACTCATACCTCATCCAATGCAGAGAATAATTGACTGTGTGGTGCTTTGCCTTAACTGGGCCATCTTTGTCAGACACACACACATGCAGAGAAAGAGAGAGAGCATCCTAGAAGAGGGGGCTTATGAACATGACATGGACCATGCCATCATGAAGTCACAGCAACTGTAGTTGCTTACATAAGACCTGCACAAGATCAAGCCAGTCAAACCTCCAACATGTACATGGGACAGGGGCTACTCATGAGACCCCACTCCTCACTGAGGCACTGCTGGTAGATGACAGATGTTAAAAGAAAGAAAGTTCATTTTCTAGTCAATTCAGAATCAAAGTTTTCACTAAGCTTTGTTGTTTCTTACCTAGTAGAGTCATTCAATCTCTAATGGCTGAGCTTTGAAGTATTTCTTCATAGACAGGAAGCAAGAATGTCCCAACATAAATCTGTCAGCCTCAAAGCTTGGTTCTTCTCCTTTATCAGGCCACTGGATTAATCTTCCATTGTTGGCATTTTTTAAAAAAAAATTCCTACCTGACTGAATTTGGAAACCATTCACAATGGAAGCTTTCATTTACTCCAAAGGATATAAATACACACTCTAAATTATGTGACAATTTCCCAAACATTTTTGCATGTTGTGGTTGAGCTAATTGATTAGCCCATGGGCTAACCCTAGATTAAGTGGGTATTTCTGGCCCAATACAAATAGTTGCCTTTCCTTTTCCAGAGACAAATGTTACAAAAGTCCCTGAAAATGTCACAAGAATTGTCCTATTACCAGTACATCCTATGAGAAAGTAGAGGACAAGTCATATATTTACCATTTCCTGATAGATATAAAGCCTATAAGCCCTACAACATGAATTACATAAGAGTATTCTTTTAGAAAATGGAAATTAGCTAATCCTGAACCGTCACTGTACATGAAAAGGCAAGGGTAAAATTAACCAAGATTCGGATCTCCTTAATTAAATAAACCTTCAATGGGAAATAGAAAACCTCAGCCTAATGAATTCTTTAGAATGTGATGTGGTATAAGGCCTAAAATTGAAGTTCAGTGCTATGTGGTGCCCTGATACCTGGCAAAATCAGAAAGGCCTTAAAGGATCAAAATGTCATGTTTGCTTTCAGTCCTAGCCCTACAGATAAGGTCTTCTAGCCAAACAACCCTCCATATCAAAGGCGCCAGGCCCAATTCCTGTATCCAAGGATGGAGTTTCAATTTCCTGCCAGCCTACAGAGTTATTCAAAGCCAATCACATCCTCTCACAGGAACTAAGCAATGCTTCACCCTCTGGACATTACAAAGCCTTCCTCCTGCAGACTCTGGCTGTTCACTGAGTCCAACCTTTATGTTACCTTGCATGACATCTGAGGCCAGCCTCTCTCAAGTCATGAGTATCGGTTGCTGCTGACTTTTGTTCTTTCAGTGTCATATGCCTTATGGCCAGCAATCCCATAACCCTAGGGTGAGCATCCCCTCCTCACCAACAGAGTGACTAGGAAATGATCAGAGCACTTCAGTCAGGGGCCTTCTTGAAAAAAAATCTGATATACTTTAATGTCTGAATTGGTCCTGGCCACTTTTCCTTCCCACACTAAATATCTTGTAGGAATGTAATTTCTATTCATAAATCCTTTACAAGTGAGTGTAGCTATATCATTGGCTTCAGCTCAATAACTCTGTGTATACTCAGTCCCACTCCCAGTTTAATTCTCTCACAAACAGCAAACATGTTTAAGAATATCCAGAAGTGATCATCCCTTATGCCCCCCCCCGCAAATCCTGAAAAACACACACTAAAGATTTTATTACTGCAAATGTGTCAAGTTCAGGCTCTGAGAGAGAAGGAGTGTTGGGTGTATAATGTGTGGAACTCTGATGGAAGCAAGTTGTTTTGCATCTATGGTTTCAAAACTTCATGAGCTCAAACTTAAATATGTTCAGACAAAAGCTGGAATGGGTATTTCATCTATTTATTCTTTATGCTTTTTATACCACTCTTAAGAAAACTTGAGGATTCTTCATAGTGTTCTATGGTAGTGTTAACATTATCTGCAACATTCAGGCTTTAGCTACTCCCTGAATGATGAGCTGGACATTTGAGATGCTAGCCAAAGGACCATGTTGGTCCTCAATGACCCTTGATTTCTAGTCCAACATGGAACTGTACCTAAATACTAAGCTAAGAAACATATTTCTATGGTGGATTACATTAATTGTTTATAGAGGAAAATATCACTTTTCTTTCCTCTACATTAGTCCTTCTTGATATTTGAAACATAACATGATTTAGAGTTTGAGAAGTTGTTTTGAGTCATTAACAGAATTTCAAGAATACCAGAACATCAAAAGAGGATGTGCCTATATTATGAAGAACTAACCATCTAACAGGCCATTGTACTTGCACAAAACTACCTATTTCCAGTCTCTTAGCTGCTTAATAAGTGGTTATCCTATACCAAGAAGTCAGGCTAAAAACAAAACATACATATGAGTAACACTAAGCAAACTCAGCAATTTGTAACCATGTATTTATTTGTACGTCTATTTTATACACACACATACACATACACATACATACATATATACAAATACTTAAAGAAAAAGGAGGCCATGAATTTAAGTAGTATATGAGAGGGAATTAGAGGGGTTGGAAAGAAAAATAGAATGGAAATTGTATAATTATATGTGTATTAAATTAAAACAACAAGCAAGAAAAATAACCCACTAGATTGCTGAAGCTACCTGTTGTTATAACTGTACTTCAATCCAATGCTTAGTACTACTGTCCAACCAGCTTACAACAATACACCTGGCCATGCTGAAAGATGAAATCTCTCACATAAGCTACTGAAATAAAACCTACCTAATGATTTTGCATAAAGGAAGACATCAACATCAACAAAGACAGGAAAGCTGAGCCTGTGAAATTTGCTAATTCAGATATGAACAGCTCTTGATGTCTGCTAAGTAGATCAAAGGACTTGCAGCCACTATGGCAATGGCACTTCAGGCAACCTCTTCTTTCTGAGCAGCACAAGGCAATGTGGCAAGGAGATGGCAGCAGCAGTGGCACCAGCCATAACATAGCATCATTGGCTGAACTGCAAGCTTACCGGATATGAACATGGAAGAGGACAGCCAGCCACCTTCAACATACAAAAGCACAGTGCTAAGAACCTATTGTTCTTTAGTTTAAAGAAGCCACTGGAGCAGCTTTCTGTGTCTGTAGTGTTAGATCATAACTGTGGCAGGAGCAATGTACTCAGTTATCCTCATAATAAACAAAAGATCATGCTACTGTCTTCTTGACAACTCATCCAATGATTTAAAATATATTCTTTTGAGGAAATGGTTTGATGGCTCAGCAATTAAGAGTTCTTTCCACAGGACCCAAGTTCAGTTCCAAGAACCATTGCTAGGTGGCTCACAATAGCCTTTAACTCCAGCTCCTGGGCATCTGGTGATCACTTCTGGCACCTGCATACACATGGTATACACTCACACAGACACACATAAACAAAATAATAAAAATATTTTAATGTATTACATTGAACTAGCAACTCATAGCCAGGCAGTGGTGGTGCATACCTTTAATCCCAGCACTCAGGAGGCAGAGGTAGGAGGATCTCTGAGTTTGAGGACAGACTGGTCTACAAGAGCTAGTTCCAAGGCTACAGAGAAACCATATCTTGAGAACACAAAATGATGATGATGATGATGATGATGATGACAATAATAATTCATACTACTGCTAGGCAAGGTAAGGTATGCTTATTTTCCCAGGACCCGTGAGGGAGAGAGAAAAATCAGGATTCCATGACCATTCTTGACTATATCCAAATAGAAGGACAACCCAAGCTATATCAAACACTATATTTTAAAAAAGTAATTACAATAAAATTATTTATGGCAGCAGGAAAGCAACTGACTATAATATTTGTATTTATACACATATATTATTATTTAAAGAATAAAATTATTTTTATTCATCTATTAATAAATTCACAAATTCATTAATTTATATCATTTCAACTGCTTTGTCTTTTTCCCTATTAATCATACGCAGATAGAAACAAGCCTCAAGTTATAATTTCAACTTAAGAAAAGTTTCTTTTATTATTTTCTATTAAGAATATCAGGTTCTTAACTACATTGCTACTTAAGCTTGCCTGTCAATAAAAAGGGCAGAGGTATAAGTAATTTGGAAAGCATCACAGTTTTAAAAAGAAGATATTCATGACAAAATGACACTTCGACACCAAACAAATTAAATTTTTACAATAAGAAAAGATATATAAAAATTATAACTGAAACAAAATAAGCAAAAATTCGAAATCACAGGGCAACTCAAAAGAACCTTCAAGCCATTACCTTGTCAAAACAATCTGGAGCAACAATCTAGTTGGGTGTCAGGACTCTATAAGACCTGATAAGAGAATGCCTCTCCTTAAGTTCTATAGACTATTTCATTTCCATAATGATATCCTCATCCTCTTATTCCAAGTTTCAAAGCCTGAAAAATTTGGAAGTTGTTCAGCTTCTTGTACCAAGGACTTTAATAATAAATTACAGAAGATTCTCTGTTGCCTCCAGTTGCTCTTTTGTCAAACTGGGTTAAATATAGAGCCTTTGTCAACTGCATCTTGCAAGATTTCTCCCTATCTCAATTATGATCTGCATAATTGTTATCCTATTACTGTGTAGTGCTTCTTAAACATAAACCCTTTGGTCTTGTGCCTCAGAATCTCTTGGAGAAATTGTTAAAATTCCAGATTTCCAAGCAAATAAAACGCTTCAGTTATAAGAATAGTTAGCAAAACTTCAACATCCTAAATCAAAAGCACATCCAGATTTGTGAAATGTATTTAAAGAAAACTAATTTTGCCATCACTAGGAGCTGAAGTAATGATTCTTGCCTCTCCTGTCCAAATTTTGTGGAATCTTCCTTTTCATTGAATACTAAGTTGGTAATGAGAAACAGTTTGAAACTGTTTCCAGGCCTGGAGGAGTCCCTGTCCCTAGGCCAATTCCTTTGATAAACATAAGCCTTTTGTACCTTTTCCTTAGAACTTAGCTTCAAGATGAAATTCATGCATCCTGTCAAACACGCTAATGTGAAAAGTGCAATAGTATAATCATAGAAGGAAAAGTGTCTCTCTTTAGTGTTTTTATTTCTTATCAGAATTTCAGCATGAGGTCACAATTAAAAAATCTTATGACTAATTTTAATAAATAGATATATTCTCTAGTGTTCATATGACACAGACTCCATGAGGAAAAACTTGTGACAGAAGTATTTATGATTCTTCTGAACAAAAGATCACCTCATAATGCCCATGGTTCCAACAATTTTGTGTTTCATTGTGTATTTCAAACTCTTAGGTGTCTAAGTTATGTAACCCTGGGAACATCCATGAGGAACTAACACAGCTATAGAATAATCAAACTAAGGGGTCAGGGATTGATCTAAGGAAACAGATTGAAACATTCAGACAGAAATGTAAATTCAGGAATCCAACAAGTTCTATAAACTGAGAACCTTAAAACAGGAATTTAAGGTCAGGAGAGAACAGGAAATGGATGACCCTGTGTTCTTAGACAAAGCTGAACAGATGGAAGGATTCTTAGAGGTCAAGAAAGAACAGAACCCAGTAGCTTAAAGAATCGGAAGCAGTAGTATCTACAAGAAGAAACAACACAGAAATCCTAAGCCTAAGGCAGCAAACTATTTCCCTACTCCCCTTTTTATGATTTACATTTTTATTACTTCTTTTAATTTTGAGATGATAATATAATCACATCATTTCTCCTTTTCCTTTCCTTCTTCCAAGTCCTCCCATATACCCCTTCCTACTCTCTTTCAAATTCATTGCCTCATTTTCATTAATTGTTTTTACATACACTTATGTATACCTATACACACATATA
The DNA here is from genome assembly GCA_001685095.1 of Ellobius talpinus. Classification (NCBI taxonomy): domain Eukaryota; kingdom Metazoa; phylum Chordata; class Mammalia; order Rodentia; family Cricetidae; genus Ellobius; species Ellobius talpinus. The sequence goes on from LOJH01009658.1 coordinate 9,956, forward strand.
TTCCTAAACATATAAACACAACCTGCTCGGTCTATATAATGCTACTCATACATATGTTTTCAGGGATGACCATTTGGTATTGGCAAGTAATTGGTGTGCTTTTCCCTGTGGAAGATTATTTCTTCCACTCTCCCTTTTCCTCAGTTTTATGTAGTTCTTTGTGAAGAGTTGAAAGCTTGTGGGCTTCCCCTTGTCCACTTCATTGTTGTTGTTGTTGTTGTTATTATTATTATTATTATTATTATTATTTCTGTCCTTGTTCAAATCATGTTTAGGCAGGCATATTGATGAGACTTCATAGATACAGTTTTAGACGTTTGAGCAAGACACTCACACAAATGATCCAATGGTGCTTACAGCTTTGTGCCCTCTTCTTCACAATGTTTCATTAGTCTTAGGTATACAAGTTCTTTTTTAGATATAACTATTAGGACTGGGCTTCACAACTCTGAATTTTGATTGGTTGTGTGTTTCTGGTAATGGTTTTCATCTGTTGCAAACAGAAGTTTCCTTGGTGAGGGGTGAAGGTTACAACTATCTCTGGATATAAGGACAAAATAATGTAGCTAGGGATTATGTTTGTTTGTAAAGTGGTGGTTGTAAGTATTTAGTATCTAGTGACTTCAATGGTCCTGGGTAGTTGGCTAGGTTTTCAGTACCAGGTTTAATTCCTTATTGTTAAGTGAATCTTAAGTACAAGTAGAGAAAAGCTGGTTACTTACAAGGTGTTCTTACCACTTAGATCACCAACACTTAGGGTTATCACACCACACTGGCTGTCATTGTGGTTCATAAACATCACACATAGGTTTATTGGCTTCTTCTGTTTCTGTATAAGCTAGTCCTCAAGGAGAATGCATTCAGGTCAATTCCTACACATGGGGCCTCTGGATCCCCTTTCTGAAGAGTGTGGAATATCAGGGACTTGACTTCCACCTCTGGAAAAAAGCCAAGAATATAGCCATAGCCTATAATGTTTGAGGAGTTTCTTGGGTATTCCTAACTAATAATTCAAAAGAGGGCTTCTTTGGGCAGTTTTGTTATATGGTCCTTGGCTCTTGGAGAGAATGCTGTCAATGCCAATGAGAAATTTTCATTTAAACTTGTATGCAGATTTCTTCACTATTCTCTCTTTTAAAAATCCTGTCAAAAAAATGTGTCGTTGACACCAAAGTTGTGTAATCACTAACAGCACTAACAGAATGATGAGAGTCTAAAAAGATTCTGTGTGTCCAACTGGAGTACAGAGAGAAGTGTGAAAATTCCTGAGAGCCTATAATCATCCACAAAACTAGCAAGTAATTCATTCCCCTGTGTTTTATAATCCCTCCCTTGTACCTCACAAGTGTTCATGCTATATGTTTGTTGTGCAAAGGACCTGGGGAAATATTTCTTCTTGAGTCTGCTAAGTACATTAATTTCCCATGAACTTGCAGAAATAGCAATGCAGTGGATCAAACTCTGCCCTGTTGCTGTATAAGTAGACACAGAACCTGTGGGAGCCTTTGGGTCCACAATTAAAGATTTACAAAGAACCTTCTACTGCGACCTTGAGCTTTACCAACTCTTGGTCTTAGCAACATTGACTGTAAAAGCAAGAGGACAACACTTGGCCAGAATATTTCCTGTGACCAAGCCCAAGAGAGCTAACAGACAAGAAAAATATTTAAGAATTATTAATAAGTGAAATGGACGTGGTAGGGGCAGGCCTGGAATGTCATCTTTAAGGAAGATGAATCAGGTTAGAAGAAGAGTCTAGGAAAGAAGCGTGTCATTCCTGGATGAATTCTCTTTCACACTCCAGCAGAGAATGCTATATATACAATATGCCCTTGTGATAAACCTCTTCTGGATACCAAAGTGGACCAACAGGATTTGTAGATTTTTGCACAACAATTCAAATTCAAACATTCATGTTCTTACCTCTCAATTGCAAGTGATAATGAAAATGTATTAAAGATGATAAAAAGAATTTCTAGCTGTGTCTTGATTATAACTACCTTGGTCTACACACTACATGCATTCAATGCTTTCTCAAGCACAAATATACCTCATGTGTAAAGAAGAATTATATTGGGAAATGATAGCTAAAATGATCAAACTTTAGTCCTTTGAAAGTGGTACATATAAAATTATTGCCCATTAGAGTATCTCAAATTGATTATAGTTGATGATACTGTGAACAAACCTATTCTGGGGATGCAGCTCAGTTACATCGCTGAGTGCTTTACACAACCAAACGTATGCAAGACCCAATATCAGTCCTAAGCATTACACATAAGTCAATAATCCAATGATGACATAGAAATATGTTCTGTTCTAAAAGTAGTGAAGAAAACCAGCAAAAGTCTCTGATTTTAACTAAATCAAGTTATAAAGATTCTGCAACCAATGCATCACAGGGGCACCATTGTAAGCAGAGACTGCTTATTTATTTCCCGTCTGCCCAGATCCAAATAATGACACAGAAACTATATTAATTGCAACACTGTTTGGCCAATGGCTCAAGCATGTTTCTAGCTAACTCTTACATCTGAAGTTAACTCATTTCTATTAATCTGTGTATCTACATGAGGCTGTGACTTACTGGGAAGTTTCCAGAGAGTCTGTCAGCTACATGGAGTCTCTCTGAATCTGCCTACTTTCTCTCAATATCTCTGTTGGGATTTCCTGCTTGGCTTTACTCTACTAACTCATTGGCCGAAATATCTTCTTTAATAATCAATGGCAATAAACATATTCAGACCATACATAGGGGAATCCCACATCACATCATGTTCAAAGTTTCTTTTTTTTATCATTTCAGGACACTGTGAGATCACATTCTCCTACAGAATCAAGTCCAAGCTGGTGTAAGTTGAATTAATCATTGGAATATGAGCAGAAATACTGGAAATAGTGCCACAATGGCTGGCCACATTCCACATGGGCTTTGTGTGTGGATTAATGGAGCACAGATCCCAACTGACCCTAATGAAAATGTTCTGTAAAGATAAAGTCATATTAGCCTGACCTGAATGAAGTGATATTGCCACTTTAAAAGAAAAAGAGAGTCAAACTGAAACTATAGAGTTTCTGCATAAGAAATAAGAACACTGTATTTTGGAAGCAATGAAGACATATTTGAAGACATGGACATATTTAAGTACCTCCCTTTAAACTGTTGCCATTAATAGGACTCATTACTCTGTCCTTTATACTCCTTTCTCCAAGTTTCAGAGATTTTCCAAAAATTAAAATCCAGTAGGCCCAGTCTGTCTCAATTATTTGTATAAAACTATGAGATTCAACAATATAGACATACTTATTGAATTTTTGAGGTCCTTCACTGCACTTTGAAGCCACTTTGAGAGGAGAGTAAGTGAAATTTTAGCATATTTCCCTCCTAGACCATCTGCTGCTTATGACTCAGCTTCATGGAGATTGGACTCCATTAGCAGTGGGGCCAAGATGTGGTTTCTGGATAAAAATCTTTCTGTCTCAGTGGTCTTCACTGAGAATGAACTTGGCACCATATATACATGGCAGGTGGGTAGTACTACCAATTGAATAGAAAAATAAATACCATGCCATGAAACCTAGGCTCTATAATAATTACCAAGTGTTCTAAACTAAGAGTCTATACATTGATCACATTTTGTTATTATGTTAATTTTATGTGAACATGCTCTGCATAAAAAATATAACAAGAATCAGAACATGTTTCTTAGAATGTGTCAACAGTAGTCATGGGGTTCCATCTTTATTTTGACTTTTTTTAATGCTCTAATTCTTAGATCCATACCAAATGCGTAAAGTGGGTTCTTCTTTTTTTATTCTCTCCATCGAAACAGAACTTTCAACCAACTGTACTCTTGCTTTGATAAGAAAGATCAAACAATTTTTCTCTTTTTAATTCAGCTTGCAGAAACTGAATCCTTACTGTAAAAGGAGCTGTGGATGCAGTTAAACCCTCTTCAATGTAAGAGTAGGAAAAGAATATCCAGATGGTCATGCTGGAACTCCTTTCTTTCTTCTGGATCTACTCACGGATGGATTTCTGATCAGTCTAATGCAACTGGGCTCCTTTCAAGGCATTAAATGTAATTAGCTGTTAATCGTAACTGCTAAAGGACTTTGCTGAATGGCTATCATGGCACCATCTGGACAGCTCCTCATATACTCTGGGGAGAACCTGCAATCCCCATTCACACAAGAGTATATGTCTTCCAGACATAACACTTGTCAAAATCATTGCATCCCATGGGAAACTCATCACAGATGGTTGAAATTAAAGACAGAAATGCTCTTTTTGTGGGTCAATATTCAGCTTTATAGTGTTTGAGCTTCTTTGTAATGTTTTGGGTTTAGTGACCATAAACATGCTATGTTTTCATACATTTTAAACACATTTCTATCATAGAAGAAGCTGATTGCAGACAGCAGGAAATGGCATATATTATCTGAAGCCAAAATGAAAGAGAACATATTGAAGTGACACTGGATGACTGGAGGAGCACTTTACAAACACAGCAGATACCAAGCAAACTCTGCAGGGCTGCTCATAACACAGCAAAGGAATGGCGTACACTTCCAAATCCCTTATTGCCATAACACAATACAAAATCCTATAGAACTCTTGTTGGTCACACTTGTATCATGATTTGATTACCTGATTCTCCTGGGCATAAGGGAGAGAGTTATCATGTCTCTGTTTTTTTGCTCTTCTATGTGATGCCACTATCTTCAAGGAAGAGTTTCCCAAGTTAAGATGAGGGTATTACTTTGAAGCAGAGTTGAGATTTTATAGCATAAAACTCTAAGAATTAACTAACTGATTTCACTGTAAATCGTTTGAAATATGGAAAAAGAAATTGGAGCTAGAGCAACTGCTGGAGCCCATTGCCACATTCAGAACAAAGCACCAATATGATGAGGGTAACCCTTAGAAGATCTAGGATCAGGAAATCCACGATCAGAAAGCCTCTCTTCCTCCTTTAACCTCCTGATTTTTCTCTACTTACCCATGGCAATTGTGCAATGGCAAACAGCAGAGGGAAGTATAGTTTTCTGACTCTCAAATGCAAGACCACAAAGCTGGGCTGTGAAATAACCACTTCATACAAAGTAAGCACAGGGGACACAGTGCATGAAATACTGAGACTAGTCTTTAGACTAAGAAATCTAGAGGTTGACGGCAAAGTGACAGGGCAGCACCTCTCAGCTTCTCTTTAGTTTTCATGAATTTTAACTTCAATCTCAAAGACATTATCTGCCACAGACTTCCAAGTTAGTTTGCTAGTAGAACCAGAAAAACCTTTTATAGAAAACAACTCATTCCAAATCATCTCTCTTGCCACCATAATTTCTGATCCAGTTTAAAAAATGTTTTTAAAGTACAAATATCCCTTAAATTTCCATAGGCAAGACTGCCCTGATCCTTCCCCTAGATTGGGAACACTTTTAGGGGTAGCTTAGTCTCTAAAAAGTATACCTGACTTTACGAATCATAAAAAAATTATCACATGCTGCAATGAGTGCTGAACTCCACCAAGACATTCATGAAGTACCCATCCTATTTTGTTTTCAGAAATGTGTATCAACCTGGATGTTATTGTCTTTGTTATTTTCGGAAAGCCTTTTCAGAATATCATTAACCAATACCGGTAAAAACAAGTGGCAGAATTTCTGTTGCCAGAGTTTAGGAGGTCAAATCCTGGGTTCTAAAAGCCTCAAGTTGGGTTTAGCTACCCATCCCTAAATGCCAATTAAATAGGCAATTAATAGTGACAATTAGAAATAGATTTATTCAAAGTGGCCACAGTTAAAAGAAGTACAAAGAGGTCCAGTAATGCCTAATGTATTTTGGGGAGCAGAGAGAGGACTGGGATGAGGTTTGGGCTTAAACAAGGGACAAAACATATGCAGAATTAAGCAATCCTACTGGAGGTATGGTCCCATCCATCACTGATCCTTTATTGTCTCAGCTCCAGATTGCTCTGCAGCATGATCCAGTAAATTCTCAGAATGGCATAAAATCTCATTCTGTGAGGCAAGTTCCTCCTGTGACTAACACCAGGATCTTTTTCTTTTCCTCCCCTTAAAGTGTAATTCCCAGCCAGTGGTGGTGCACGCCTTCAATCCCAGCACTCAGGAGGCAGAGGCAGGCGGATCTCTGTGAGTTCAAGGGAGCCTGGTCTACAGAGTGAGTTCCAGGACAGGTTCCAAATCTACAGAGAAACCCTGTCTCAATATATATGTATATATACATATGCACTCCTGAGAAAGTATCAAAAAGGAGCATCTGTGTCTCTTTCTAGAATATCTCCTCTTCTGTCTGATGAGAATCTCTCCCTGTGAGTTTCATAAGGTTGTGCTCCTGCTCAACCCTGAGCAGAGTTTTGTCAATGAAGTAATGATGAATGGTTTTTGACATATATAAACAAAACGCTGATTTAAAGTCAACACTGTGTGACTCCTCTAAAATCTGTCTGACAGTGCCATCCTGTAGCTTGGCCTTAAGCTGTCTTGTCATTATGGGCTATCAGATTTGCTAAGGGATCCCCAGAAAGCTGCATTCTCAGCACCTGCAGCTTAGTGGCTTATATTACAGAAAGCATTCTTACCTTACTTTGAATCTACTAATTTCCCCCTCCCCGACTTTTAAAGCTAGTGCCTACTTGGTCAGCCAACCATGTCTGCAATGAAAGAAGAATGACGTTGAAGGAGTAACATGGACTGCTTAGAGCAAAACCTTGGCCATAAGGAAGATCTTTGGTTTCATTCTCTCTCAATTTGAGAGAAATGACTTCCACTTTTCCTCAACTATTGAGTAAGAAAAAATTCACTGTCTGACTCAATAAATTAACATTAATAATAATGACTGAAAGAATTGTGTTAGATATACTAAAACAAACAGGTTTAAAATTCAAAAATTTTGGGCCAGAAGGATGGCTCAGTGGTTAAGAGTACGTATTGCTCTTGGCAGAAGACTTGGGTTAGAGTCTCAGCACCCACATGGTGGCTTACAGCTGTCTGTAACTCCAATTCTAGGGGATCATATGCCCTTTTCTAATCTCCAAGGGAAACAAGGAACACACAAGTGTTTCACATACATGCATACATACATACACATGTTCACAGAAAACACATATAAAATAAAATAAAAAAATAATTAAAATTATAAAATTCAAAATTCTTAACATACCTTATAGAAATGTCGCAGTTAAATTTTTTAATTTAATAGTTTTATTTGAATATGAAGACATGGAGGTTCTTGTCCTTATCCCTTGATATTGTACAATCACTTCAATAAACAGAAATGGGGCAGAAGTGACATTCAAAGCTGGAGATGTAGATCAACCAAAATGGCAGGTGATGTGAAGAAGGCCAAGCAGCCCTGTGGAAATAGCACGGCAGAAAAAAACTGACGTCCTGCTGCAAATCAGACAACAGCCAGCATGCATATCCAGTCATGTGAGTGAGTGGTCTTATATAGGATTCCCAATGGAAACTCATGGTTGACCTACAAAACCAGGAGTGATCCAAAACTGCCGTTTTAGGGCATTACATTTTTAGCATCAGGGACTGAGTATAAAAGGCTAGTTCACCTCATACGAGATCACATCTTTAAGATACCTAGAGAATTAGTCGAGCTCCGTACAAGTCTTTTATTTTCTCATCCAGCACATGTACGCATTTCCCTTCTTTGACTAATATAATCTTTGAAAAGGAAAACTTGCATTGAGATAGAAAATTTGAGGCACCATTTCCTGTCATTCACTGTGGTGTAAGCCTCAATGTCAGAAAGTTGACCAGTAACCATTGCTCTCTATTTCCCTCTCATCCCTTTCCCATTTCTGCCTTAGGATCTTCTGCATGCCTCTGTACCTTCCCTGCATTCCAACCTTGCTTCTATTTTTTATCTCAGCAAATCCTGAGTGCAAACTGTGGCCTTATGAAGGGCAAATGAAAACGGAGATGAAATGTCAAAATACCAAAAATATTCCTACAAAGCATTGCTTTTTTGAATCTCTGCTCACAACTCCAGGCCCATTTCTTCAGCCACAGCAGTGAAACTCAACAAGTTAAAATTGCAGTCCATACCTCTTCCCTGACTTGCTTTTCTCTCTAACACTTACTGCGGATTTCATGCTGCATATCTACCGACCTGTCTCTATCTTCTTTGCTGAGGACACAGGCACTCTGTTGTGTTCCCTAATATATCATGGCCCCCTAGGGCAGTGTTTAGCCCATGCAGGATATCAAAATTGCTCATTAAGTTTTTGTTGGTAATTGCACCTTTCTAGCTCATCCTTAGAACACGTTTTCATTGCAACTGGGGAAGTATGCGTCCAAATTCAAAGGACCCACTTTAAAAATTAAGTTACAGAGGATAGTTTACACTGAAATACACAATTAATTTTTTATTTATGCTGGCAGCATCCATTTCTTATATTTCAGCATTGCAAAAATTCCATAAATTAATGCCAAATTATGTTAAATTTATCATTTTCCAAAGCTATAGCTTTGATCTATCCATGTTATTTCTAACTTTCTAAGGAAAACAATCTGGTTGCCTTGAAAATGTGTTTGCATTTAAATGATATAAGTAAACATGATTTGGTGAACTTTTTCCATACCTAGTATTAAGCATTGTTTTTTCCCTCTACATTACTTTTATTTTAATTTTTAGTAATCACTTATAATAATAAAATCTAAACCATTTAACTAAAATAGATTAACAAGTTAGTATATGTGCATATGTGTTAGTGTATCAAATAAGTGTGTGTGTGTGTAAACAGTAAAATAAACATAGGATAATTTGGACAAGTCAATGGAGGCAAGAAATAACTAGAATCAACATCTTGAGACTATTTTGCACCCTCAGTTGCTATAACCCATTGATCCTATGGAACTCTAAAGCCATATTTGTGCAGTAACTTACATTTCCAAAACATATTATGATGATCTCTAGAGGAACAATGAAGTCTTTTGTCAGTTATCTACCACTCTATAATAAAGCAATAAAAGTCCTGAAGGGTATAATGCAAGAATCATGTGTATTTGCTCCTGTGTTGATACATAGGGTGGAACAGTTGCTGAGTTCCGCAAGATTCTTCATAAATCTGAGCTCATAGGCAGATCACTGGGCATTTTTATTTACCTTAACTGAGCTCTTTCGTGTAGCTTTGGCCTGGGCTGGAAAACTGAATTTCTGCACTGTGTTCCATATGCTTCATCTCCTGGTCTAAGTGTGTTTTCTTAAGGAAGAGAGAAAAGGAAAGGAAAGAGCAGACACTTTTTCCAGTCCCAGATTCCCTCCGATTTGCTACTGTTTATTCCTTGGCCAACACTGGAGTTTCAACGTGAGGGGAAAGATGCAGGTAATGGAGATCACATTCATTATGGTCCCTACGGCAACCAGTCTAACACAGGCGTGGGCTGTTGTTTTCATTATTTTGAAGATGAAGCAACAAAACTTAAAGCTAATTTCCCTAAAGTGCATCTATTGTGGGAATGAACCAGAAACTCTTCGGGTCAAAATGTATTTTTCATTCTATTCATTTTTGATGATTTGTTTATATTCACAATGATTTCATCTACTATGATAACTCAGAAATCCTAAAAGCAAAAACTGGAATCTCAATCAGATTACTTAATTTTTTGTACATTCAATAAAAGGTAAATCCAAGTGATTGTATATCTCCATGTATAAATATAAATGTCACAGTAACCCTATTGTTTTTCATTACTAATTTGCTTGGCAGCACACTGTGTGTTCCACCAGAGAAACTGCCACATCCTTCAAAACAGAAGTCCTATATTCTATGTCATTGCATTCTTGAGTATGTGGCACAGCAATATACAAATACTAGATATACTACTAGATTTATAAAACTAGAAAATGACACCAATTTGACAAAGTTTCCTGCAGATCAATGAGAATTAAAATAGCAATTAGAAATGACTTTGAAGAACATGACCTTGAACTTAAAAGATGTGTTTACATAAGAAAAAAGTGTGTTTTTGATGTGTCTCTAATCTTAATGCCAGCTGATAAATATGGATATTTCCCTCTTGTTGATTTACTTTAAACCATAAAACTATAAAACTCTGGGTTTAAAATCAACCGAGGTGAGCTGCCAAGAGCCTACCATGAATTAATTCTTTTATTCTGTGCAATAAGCAGCAGAAATGCTGGGTTCAATGAGGTGCTCACTTTTCCATTATAAAAATCGAACCAGGTTTTCTTTATTTGAATCTGAGAGATAGCTGGATTAATTTCACCCTCCACACATCATAGCACTTCATTCAATAACCTTAGTGTGCCTAGAAGTAAAGAATTAAAGAAATATGAAACTTTGTCAAATATTTGTATTTATGGTTAATTCATGCTGCCCTTTTAACTGTCTCTAGTTCCCACCAGGACTAGAAGGAGGCAATACACTAGCAACAACAACAACAACAACAACAACAACAACAATTTACTGTGAAAACCATAATTATGCTGTGTTATTTTTAGTGTGCATTTTATCCCATGATGAGACTTTTTGTAGGGAAGGGTAATGGAAAAATTCCACAACACTAAAAGATACGGTCGGCAATTTCCACATTTCAATGGAAGCAATTTCTTTCTTTAATGTTTAATCTTCACTTGGAGAAGACTCAAAGCCAAGTCAATGTATGCTGCTATCTCTAAATCCTTGAAAAAGAGACTTTGTCTTTGGACATAAGACTCTCAAAGGATCCAATTCATAGCCAAGGCTAATCTCACCATTAAAACAACAATTAAGTGACTATAAATGTGAAGAATGCTTCCCATCACTTATAAATAGATGGATTCCTGACACATATTGCAACAACATCTACAGAGAATGCTCCTTCCTTCTGGCTTGGAATGACATTGGCTGAATTGTTGCAGATATGGATACACTGATGGATAGTGACAGATCAACTAAATTGCTACACAAACGTTGATATAATGGTGGCCTTTAGCAATTTTTCAACAATAGGACAATGCATACACTAGAGTCAGCCTCAGTTAATGGCAATTGCTGAAAACAAAAACATAACAATCAATAAAAAGTATCCCTTCCAATGTGCAATTTGAAAATAAAAATCTGGTCCTCTCTACCACAATACCCACAAGAAATGCCCTGAGGAAGTTGCCTCAATGTGTATGGAATAAGATGAGAAAAATCATACATTCAGCTGAAATGATGTCTTAAAGACTTTTTGTAAATTGTAAAAAAAGGATATGGGAAATGGAAATTATAAAAGTATAAAGAAAATAAGATTTTCTAGAAGGTGTATAAATATATAATGCAAAATTATTTCTTTTTTACCTTTTGTCTTTTTTGGAGGGGGAATAGATATTTATTTCCCTTATATGTAGGATGGTTCACAAACACAATACTAGAATTTAATCACTGTGTGGGAATGGAGTATGCCTGGCCTCCTAGGGTAAGTGGATCTTGGCCTTAGTGTACACTGAGAAGGGAAAGGATGGCGATTTCACTCTCCTGCCCTTGCGAGGGCCTGAAGGGAAAGAGTCAGTTCAACTCCTTCCACCTCTCAGCCAGGAAGTCACATTGGTGACACATTTCATTCCAACCTTTGAGGTAAGTGGTAAAGGGATTGGTCTAGTCCTAACCATTACAAGGAGGTATAAAAAGTTCATGAAGGTGCAGTGCAGATAAGGCCACAAGATGCATACTCCTAGTCACTTCTTCCTCCCATTCATCTTCCAGTTGCCTCCCAAGAAGTAGTTCCTGGAAGGTGCCTTTCCATAGGGACTGACTTGCTGAAGGTCAGTGTGTGATTGCAATTCACTGTCAAGAGAACTGCATCATGGTTATGATGTTGAGGTTGACAGACATGCACAAGCATGGCGGGATAAAGATTACAACCACTGTAACTTAACAAAATGTCTTAAGAATGAAACTCAGAGGAACTGAGTGTTTCATCCCTGAGTGTTGCCAAGGACCATTGGGAACATCGTGGCAAACTCCCTGGCCATGGTTATTCCCAGTACCGTGAGTGCTTTTCAGTCTGCTGCCATTGAGATTCATTGACCTTTTCTCCATGAGATTTGGAAAACCACGAAGCCAGCCTTATCAGTAAATTGTCATCATTCACCATGCATTAAATTATTCTCCCTTCTAATTCTCATACAGCATTTAGTATCAGAGAATAACAACTAGTATTTGACCCACAATGGGGTTTTAAATCTCTGGTCTTCATTTTAACTGCTTAAAAAGAAGCGAAATAGACAAAGACCATTTTGTCCTTCAAGTACTATGACAAAATTATTGTGATTCTTTTATAAATTCAGTTTTTATAAAGATCATTTGCCCTTATTAATAAGGAAATATTAAAATATTCTTAGCTGGTATTTTATTGCTGAAGATTATAAAACCAAAGTTGTAACTTCATCAATTGTTAATGAATGATACAGACTGGTTCGAGCCTAGCGGAATGAAATTTCATAGTCTGAGGAAGAGTGAGGAAAATGTCTAATGCTTCACTTTAGCGTGGGCCGTATAACTCAAGCAATTTGGTGCTACAGAAATAAGCAACTTCGAGTTGAAATCTCAATTATTGTGTCATATTTTTGAATGTGTTGAGAAGATAGAAATGAGATCAGAGGGAAAGTGTAAACCTGCCACTGTGCTTCATAGATGTTAGAAGATAAATTTAAAAAAATACAATGCTTCCCACAGTTTAGATGTACAACCTTGAGTTTTTTTGGCTTTGTTTTACCATTCTCTTCAGAATAGACATCACTACCCTTGAAGACTAGCTCCAGGAGTAGCAAACAAGGGAGGAACAAGAATACATCAGTACATGGAAAAGAATATGCATGATTGTCTCCATCTGAGTAAATAAAATGCCAGTTGTTCTGGGCAAGGAAGTAAAAGGTAGGTTAAACTAAGCAACAATGTGTAGAAAGAGCAGTAAATGTACGTGGCGGCTTGAAAGTGAACGATCCCACTACGCTCATATATTTGAATGCTTTGTTCCCAGTTGGTGGACTCTTTGGAAAGGATTGGGAGGTATGGGCTTGTTGGAGAGGGTGTGGCCTTGTTGGAGGAGGTGTGTCACAAGGGAGGTTCTTTCAGATTTCAGAAGCCCAAGACAGGCCCAGTCTTGCTATCTCTGCATGCAACTTATGAATCAGATATGAGCCCTCACCTGATACCCCAGTCCCATGCCTGCCTGCCTGTCCCCTCATTCCTCACCATGACAATCGTAGAGTGACCCTCTGAAAAAATAAGTAAGCCACCAATTAGATGCTTTCTCCTATAAGCTCCCTTGGTCATGGTGTCTCCACAGAACAGTAACTAAGACAGCATATTTTCAAGTTGTTAGCTTTTCATCTTCCAGTAGGTTTATTGGGATATAATTATATTGTAAGTCAAGTGAAAATTTGTATACATAATCACATATGTAATAAACGTGTGTACATGTCTATTCGAGAGCATTTCAAGGTAGTGCCACAACTGAAAGTAATTTCCTATTAGTACCATAAATGCTGAAGAAGCAGAATCACACAGGAATATTTTCCACTAAAAAATCAAACACAGTAGCCAGTATGCATGCCTGTAGTCTAAGTAAAAACTTAGAAGCGGGAAAATCACAAAATTGATCACAATTTGGAAACTGTGATGGCTGTGACAGGGCAGTATTCTCTGAAGGAAGCCATGCAGTCAGCCTCATACTATGATGCCCCTGAGGATGAAATCTCCAGAACATCACAGCATAAACCAGACAGCCAACTAGTCTACATTTAGAGTAGAAAAAATAACTTCTACTCTTGTTTTTTTCAGACAAGAATTACTCTTTGATAAATCTTATACTCTGGTAAACTTCCATCCTTACTTTTGAAGACAGTCAAGAAGAATTTTTGACTACTCTATAAGTATGGTATACAACCAACACCATTTTCATTCTTCGAAGTATAGTCTCCTTTAATTATATGTCTCTAATATCTTTCTAAATATCTCCGGTTTTTTAACAGCTGTGCAGTTTGTGCTCTGTGTAAACAAAGTGAGCGAAGGACAGAAAAATTAATCATCTTTTTCTACATATGGGAGGTGGGGTAGAAAGTATTCCTGCCATGACACATGTATCAGACAACAAGTAGAAATGTAGGTCCGTGGGATCCAACTCAGTCATCAGCCTTGGCAGGAAGCGCCTTTACCGGCTGAGCTCTCTCATCAGTCCAACAGATCCCATTCTTTTGACTAATAATCAGGGTCCTACAATCATCTCTTGCCTTTAAAAGCTACCAATTAGGAGGAAATGGCCCATTGCCAATGGACCTCCAAGCCTGACAGTATCTAAGCAGCCTAATACCACCATTGGCTCTCTGCTTACCTCCTGCCCTGATGAGCTGCTCTCTTCCTCCTTTTCTCGTCTACCTGCCTCCAAGGTCCTCTTCTATTCTGAGGCACACTCTCTTACTTGGCCTCTGCTGATCCATTTCCTCAGGGTCATTGTTAACCATTACTTGCATATATGCAAATCTCATTGGTTTTGCATCTGCCTTCCCAGCTGCTTCCATGCTGACGTGACTTATTGCCAGTAGTTCTTATGAGAATGGGACTCTACCCTGCCTGCACTGAAAGACAACACATGGAGCAGGTGTAAGACTGCAGCCTTTATAAAGGCAGTAGCCAAGGCTAGTGATGACAGGTAAGGACAGCTGAAGGTGTTCACACAGGTATACATTCCCAGAATGCAACATTCCATCATGACCAACAGAAAGCTAAGAGTGCAACACCTCCAGAAACTTCTCAAAATAGTTGCAGGAAACCTTAAGAATGGAAGCTAATATGTAAATGAAAGCTTTGGAGTAAAATGATTTCCTTGGGGCCTGTTGTGACAATTAGCCATCATAAAGCAGAGGTTACTTTGGATCATAACTTTAGTTATGAAGATGAAGTAAGTAGAGCAATATCTATCAGTAGTTTTACAGTGATGGGGTGATGTGTACTCCATGTTAGAAGGACCGTACCTGGGATTCCTGGCATTTTCTCCATGCTACCTGAAGAGCATGTGTTCTGAGAGGTACAAGTGTTGGAAGGGTAGTAGATTGATTGAAGCTGGGATTTTATGTTACACCTTACTGATTATCAACCATTATCAGGGGGTCCTTTACAATGATGCCACTGTTTAGGGACTCATCCACATTTCTGTAAGTTATCTTCATCCATTCTCCTGTAAATCCAAGAAACTTACTGGTTCACCAATTAGGACTCAGGTAGAAGCTTAATTTTGTTTTGTTGCCAGTACCCTACCCCCAAGAAAGCAGAAAACTTTTTGTATGACCTCATCGGGGAATCTAGTTTGATCCTTAGATTGATGCTACTCAGAGCATGTCATTTGTGGTTTTATATAATGATACAGTCATTTATACAGTAGAATCTCCTAAAAGACTGCGATCAAAAACCTTACATACCCACCTTATGAAACACTGGTCAGTGAGAGAACCAGACAAAGTGTATAGAATCTGAACTGCTGAGTTTATATTTGATATAATTTTAAAAGTTTAAAATATATAACATAGAGTTATAAAAACTAGTAGCCTAAGATAGAGAGGGATTATTATTTATGCACAGTCAGTGAAGGGCAATTAGAAGCCTATAGAACAACAGTGAGCCATTGTCTGTCCTCTAGTGAGTAAGATTGTTTTCTGTGGTCTTAATTTAGTCTTACTTTAATTTAGGAGAGACACTCCCTAAAATTAAAATATATACATATACCTATGTTCATTAGATGAGTTTTCTGATTAAATGTTATAAACTTCATAAATTGCCTACAGGGAAAGAATATACTGATCTGCTGATAGCAGTAATTCAGTCCTAGCTACAGTTATATTTCTCATTACAAGAGAATAAATTGATATTCTAGTTTATATATCTCTTCACTCATTGAAACGAAGCGATTTCCCAGGGCCTAATTATCTGAGATCTGATAAGACCACATTCCTAGCCCTGCAAGGATGAGGACCAGACTCTGAAATACACTGACTAAATTACTGGTTATGTCCCTAAGTGGCCATAGTAATCTACAGACAGGATCCCTGGGGATAATTCCAGTACCACAAAACTAAAAGAAAAAAAACTTTGCTATTTAATTGTCACTTGTTTGTTTTATTAATATTTTAGTCTATGTACTTACTGAAAAATAGTTATCATTTCAAGAATGAAGTACCACATATATTTAATAAGTAATTGAAATATTCAAAAACGACTAATGTGCACACATGAAAATTTTAGGATAAATGGCAAATATTTCCCAGATTGAGTGAATGAAATAAGAAGGAACATGAAGCCAATGCTTTTGCATCATATGTAAAATGTTTTCTGCTGCTTAACCTGGACATCATTTTTACTTTATCAAAAGTTGTCTCAGCATGTAAGATCTTGCCGCACCACTATAGATGAAACAGAAAGCACCCTAAATCAAAGGTAGCCACAGCATGACATTTTCAAAGTCTGCATCAAAGGAAAATTAAACACCTCAATTTCTAATTTAAAAAGCAAATGAGTTAGATAAAGAATTGATGAGAGCTATACTCAGAACCTTGTAGTTAGGGAAATCATAGCTAAGGACTGGACATTCTCTGCAATTAGTACAATATTAAAGATCTAATTATTCACAGAGCCCCATCCAAAAGTGTGTCTATGTCCAGGTAGACCAGAGCATCTTATGTTAAGTAGGTGGATAAGTAGATGTCCAGTTTTACAGTTTTCATATGCAAAGACGCAGCATATCGCAGAGAGAAAAGTACAATCAGAGGCAAGCATTTGCCTTTTGCCTTATTTCAGTGGGAATATTCTTATATTCTCAGATATGAAATTAAAAACATTGAGTCAAATGATCCAAGGTTTCTTCATTTTCTTTCTGTCCAGGATTTTCTAAGACCTCCAAAAGTTGAAGTTTTAGACAGTTAGTTAAATAATAACTATAGGGTTCTCAAAACAAAATCCCCTTATTGGAAAATAATTGTATAACTGTGATCAGTAAGATTCCTAGTTCATAATTCTTCACCAAGTAATAGTCTATGCTCAAATTCATCTTTCAATGGCTGGTAGATTCTTTAGAATACAATAAACATTTAGGTTGTTTCCAGGTTCTGGCTATGACCAACGATGCTGCTATGAACATAGTTGAGCACATGTACTTGTGGTACAATTGGTATATATCCAAAAGTGGTATTACTGGATCTTGAGGAAGGTTGTTTCCTAATTTTCTGAGAAATCACCACACTGACAAAAATGCGGTACATTTACAAAATGGAGTACTACACAGCAGAAAAAAATGATGATATCTTGAATTTTGCAGGAAAATGGATGGAGCTAGAAAACATTGTTTTGAGTGAGGTAACCCAGACAC
>LOJH01009659.1:7672-24576 GCA_001685095.1 Ellobius talpinus
GGTCCCTAGCTCCTCATTCAAGGGCGGGGCCTGGAGAAGGCATCTGGCCTCTGTGCAGGAATTTGGCTGCCTTGGTTGTGAATAGAACCCATGCAGGTAACCATAGCTGCTTGGAGTTCATGAGGGCAACAGTCCCGTCATGGCCAGAAGTCAGAATTTCACACCATTCTTTCCCATCCTCTGACTCTCCCTTCCCTCTTCTTCCTCCTTTCCAGTGTTCCTCGAACCTTGGTGGGTGTTGGGAGAAGAAGTTGACAAAGAGGTCTTACTGAGGGATAGGCACACACAGCCTTGTATTCCCAGCACTTTGACCAGTTACAGTCTGCACTGACTGTGAAAGGAAGCCTCTCTGATGAAGGGTAGAAGTAACCCAGGTATTTGGGTCTAAACAAAAGTGTTTAGACAGTAATTTGGTAGTATGACCATTGAGCAAAATAACATGAGCAGCTTCTGTTCTAGGTTCTCTGATCTGCCTAGCCATGGCTTCTGGCCAGGATTTCAGTACCAGACCTGAAATTCCCTACAGAGGAGTAGCCCTCAAACCTGAGACTAGTCATACTGTGGTGCCCCTGTTGCACCAGTGGGCACATCTTGCCTGGCAGGCTGGCATTGTAGCATACAGGGTCCAGAGCTGGGTGGGACTACTGATGTCTTTTCTTCACCAGTAGCTTGCATAGTACCTTCTGGCAGTAGGAAAACTAGAGAGCAGGGAGGACGTTTCCTCTTTGGTTTGCGATTGATCTTTCTTCGTCCTCCAGCCAGTGTATGTGGTGCCTTCACCAGTAGGGTCTTATTGTGTAGTTCTGGTGACTAACCAAGGACAATGGTGACAGCCTGTGTTGTTTTGGAGCACTCTTGGGCATCCCTGACAATGACCCACAGGGAGGTATCCTATACCTTCACTGTGACTTTCACTTAACAACCCATGCCTTCCAGGAGCAGCATTGTTTACCCATGCAGGATACTTGCCTAATTCTTTTTTCAAAAAGTTTGATTTAGAGATTCACTTACTAACTAGTCAGTTTCTGTAAGGCTTTCTCGTGCATCCTGAGGTTTGGTTAGATCACCCACTCTTCTATCTTCTACCCTTTATTCCTGTCTGACTCTTTAACCCCAGTGTTCCTTACTCTTCTTTCATGCCAGGTGACGATATAGTCAGTTTCCCTATCTTTTTTTCCACACACCCTCCCCCACCCTCTGATTTCTCCCATGCTCCTGCATCCCTTCCTGCTTGAACCTTTCCGCCCTGAGCACTTTGTTCCTCTATGTTCATTTTACCTGCACACCTCTCTCCCCACACACTTTCAGCTGGCTCTTCGGCTCTTCGTCCTTCTGGCTCTCTCTCGGCTCCACATGCTTTCCTCAGGCTTCATTGAATAAGATATTATGGTGTGAATGTGTTCCCCCAGAGTTCCTATGTTGGAAACATAATCCTCAAACACATATGTTAATGGCATTTCTAGATGTTGCCTTTGAGAAGAAATTGGCATCATTTGAAGTAATGAGGGCAAAGGCACCATGATGATATTGGTGGCTTTGTAAGTGGAAAAGAAACCCAAGCTATGTTTTGGCATGTGATTCCCTCTACCATGCTAGGATATGGCAAAGATACACTTATCAGGTGCCATACCATGCTCTTGGTTATCCCAGAATGCAAAATTGTGAGTCAGATAAGCAACCATTTATAATTAGCCAGCCTGAGATACTCTGTTACAGCAGAAAAAGCAAAGTTAGTTTCCCATCACGTTGGCCTTTGGCTTCACCTCGGAACCTCAGCAAGATGTCACTTGAGCTACTACTCTGTGAGTGACAGCTGGTCAGTTACTTTCTCTGCTGCCTATTTTGGGGGTTAACTCCCTTACCACTCTGTCCATTCCCACCTGCCACATGCCTGGGAAGCTCTTCTTAGCATGGAGAGATTCTTCTTAGGGTATTATATACTCATCATGGCCAGTCACAGGAGAGCCTGTCTTTGAGACACTCTGGAGAGAACAATTGCTCTGAAGTGACATGACAGGCAGGAAATGCGACCATGCAGTGTCACTCCAGGGCAGCAAGCAGCTCCCAGCTCCCCTTTGTCCTTTCTTCTCATGGCTGCTGCCTTTCCTGTGAAATGAACGAGAACATGAAAATGATTAACAACCTTGTTCGCTCTTCAGCGTCAGTTCATTTTAAATGACCCCATTTGGGCTGGAACCCAATAGGCCCTCGAGCGTGAGAGGTGGATTTTAACGGGATTTTTTTGGTGGTGCTCTCTGTCCTCACTGTGCATTCCAGTGATTTGACAGATTGTGGGAGAGGGTGTCTGGTGTAGGGTAAGAGTTATCTGTCACATCATTTGTCTCCCCGCTTCAGGCAGCAGTGAAGGAAGGTGACAGAAGACAGGGTGGGTGGCCTCAGGCTCTGATAAGAATAAGTGATGGCTTCTAGGCCAGAGATCTCAGCGTTTGAACCCCAGCCCAGTCTATCTTAGCTTGTACCTCTCCTCATTCAGTTCTCTCATTCTTCAAAGGGGGGAATTTTCATTTCTCAACATTGTCCCTGCAAGGAGGGAAAGTGTTTCATCTTGGGGTGTGACACACAGTTGGGGTTCAGCAATACGAGCTCTCTCTTTTCTTCTCAGGCTCCCTACAGTATATGACAGTTATTACGGCTCCTTGCTCTCCTTCATTCCCTCACTGAAGAGTCCCTGTGCTGTGCAAACTATGGAGGCAGAGCAGACTCACGGAGCAGCCAAAAATCTCTAAAAAACTGGGAAGGAAAAGTTCATCACAAGCTTTACAGGGGGTTTTCTAGCTTTGGGTAGGATGAGTTGAAAGCTCTTTGGCCTGTCTTTTAGCATATAGACTCTGCAACACAGAAGACGTTGGCCTTGCATCATAGTCATGGTAACCACTTATGTGACACGTCTGTGACTGAAGAGGAGTGCTATTAAAATCAGGCTTGCCACCAGATACGGTGGCCCTAGTCTGCGTCCCAGTACTCCAGAGGTGGAAGCAGGAGGATCAGGAGTTCAAAGTCATTCATGATTACAAAAAAAGTTTGAGGCCAGCTCGGCTACGTGACAGTCTGTCCCAAACATCCAAAAGAAAGTAAAATAACATGACATAACAGCTGGGCAGCAGGTATGAGTTAGGATTGTCTCAGGGAAACTGACTATATTTTCCCTTTAATCTCAATGCATATATTTGACCGTAAACTCTGGGCAACTTCTAAGGCTTTATACGTATCCAGTTTCCATGCATTTCGAATTATGTCAGTTTTTTTTAACCTGCTTTGGTTAGTGATTCTTGTCCTGTGCAAGAACTATCCGGAAGGAAGGTTAGGATGCATAGCACAGGGTTCAAGGAGGCTCATGAAAGCCAGTGAGTGAGTCAGACTGGTACCCAGTTTATCTTGCTTGTTTCCCCCAGCACCAACATGCCCCTCCCTCTACAGGTCTGCAGCCTCCATGGTACCAGCTGTGCATGGAAAAAAGAGGCGAGGAAGAAGCCAAACAGATGCAGCTCCCAGAAAACTCAGCCTGATGTCGACATCTGCTCCCAGCGTCAGTGGCTGGCTTTGATGTTCTAGACTCGTGAAGATGGGGATAAAAGAGACAACTTTCTCCTGTCCTCAGGAACCAAGGGAGTTGGTTCAAGCTGCTGTCCTCAGGAACCAAGGGAGTGCTCCAATTTTTCTTGAAGCTGGAATGTTCCATCTGATAGCTTCACCTTCACAAAGATGCTTCCCTAATAAGTGACAGACACCTAAGGACTTCTCAGAATCACAAGCTATATGCTTGAAAGGGCCATCAGAAAAATCTTAGACAAAGAAGAAAGGACTTGGGCTTCTGTCTCTGTCTCTGTCTCTGTCTCCGTCTCTCTCCCTCTCTCTCTCTCTCTCTCTCTCTCTCCCCGTGTTGCCTGCATGTATGTATATGTACATAGCACATGCTTGGTGCCCAAGGATGCCAGAAGGGGGTGTTAGATTACCCTGGAACTGGAGTAATGGACAGTTGTGAGCAGATGTATGGGTGCTGGGAACAAACCCAGGTCCTCTCCAAAAGCAGCAAGTGTTCTTAACTATGGGGACATCCCTCTAGTCCAGCTCTTGGCTTCTGATCAACACACCAAGGCTTCCTTTCTTCTGAGGAACTTCAGCATCCTCACTTGGAAGTCGTGGATAGCCAATGATCACAGATTAATAGGATTACTAGGAGGATGGATTGAGGTAGTGGACTTAATGTAGCCCATAAATCCGGTGCAAATACAGGGAAGTGTCACTATTGGAGACCTTAGATGGGAGCCCAAAGGAGTGGGGAATCCATTCTAGTGTGGTTGAGTCCCTTTGCATGTCAATGCCCTGTGTGGAATGTGGAGATAACTGGCTGAGAAGCTCAAGTTCAGGAAAAAAGGGACCAAGCAAGCAGACAAAATATTTTCAAGGAGCTTAATTTGAGTCTGTGCTAGATGAGAGGAGAAAAGTGGTTTGGAGTTTGGGTTTTCCAGGCATCAGGGTCTTTTTCTTTTATTTCTTGTGGTTATGGATACGGATGAGTGTCTTGATCTGAACATATTTATCTCAGGGCCCTGGGTCTAGCACTGATTTCTCTGCCCGTCCATAAGTGTCAGTCTCCCTTGAAATGCTTCTTTGAGTCAAATGTGGACTGCATGCTTATAACGCAGCACTTAGAGGTGGAGGCGGAGAAGGAGGAGTTCAAGGCTAGCCTGAGCTACAAAGGGAGGAGTTCCGTGTCTTCTGGGACTATGTGAGAGCATCTCTAGCAAAACAATGCAAAGCTCCTTCGGGCTGTCTATCCTGAGCTGACACTGGCATGGGCAGTGAGGTATGGCAAAGTTACCAAAGGATTTGAGGACTAGAGAAGACCTATCTGGAGTAGAGGAGGGCAGAGGCAGGAAGTGCACAGAATCGAGGCAGTTTTAAGAAGAATCCCATTGTGTTGTTCATCAACTCTGCATCTTGGGCTGGTAATTTAAGCTCTCTGCACTTCAGTTTCTCATCTGTAGCATAATGTGCACAGGTCTTACGCAATGTGAAACGCAAACACGCTAATGGATTTCCGGTGCTTAGAAAGGTACTTGTCACACATTCAACCCGTTTACTTGTTTATTAAATAAAAGCAAATTGGAGGATGAGTGGAAGGAAGTGGGCACTATAGAAAAAGCACGATTCTCCTCACTAGACATGGCTGCTTTGAATCCTGACTCCCCAGCACTTTAAAAAAATCAATAGTTATGTTTCTCTAATTATAAAAGTCATATATACTTACAACAGAAAGCAAAGGGAACACCAGCAGGATGTTAATAGCGACCCTGATTTCTGCTGTGTAGAAATGGCTATTGTATTTGCACCTAATTCTGGCTCTGCTGCTGGAGGCTTATTGGTGTACAACATTTGATCTGACTTTGCTTAGTCCTTAGTGAAGTATCCAGCAATCATTCAAAAACAAAATATGAATATCCAGTAAAGAGACTATTTGAGCCAGGTGGTGGTGGTGCTTGCCTTTAATCCCAGGCAGAGGCAGGTAGATCTCTGTGAGTTCAAGGCCAGCCTGGTCGACAGAGCTAGTGCCAGGACAGGCTCCAAAGCTACACAGAGATACCCTGTTTTGAAAAACAAACAAACAAAAATAAGAAAAAACAAAACAAACAAACAAAACCAAAAAAGAGACTATTTGATACGTAGAGCAGTGGTCTTAGTCCACACCCTTCTTACAGTTTCTGTCCCTGCCTCCCAGGAGCCTAACTCTCCAGGGACACAACGTGCTGAGCATTTAGATAGAAATTCATCACTCTCTCTCCACAACTACTCAGATGCTCGAGTATGGTTGTCAATTGCCGAGTGCGGCCACTGAATGACAGGTGGACAGATGTTTGTCTTTAGCATGATTAAGAAAAACCCAGAGACAGATATTGGGGTTCAAACTGAAGGTCAGAAAAGCAAAATAGCCAGCCACGGTCTTACCTCTACCTCAGTCTGAAATGGCGATCCTGCCCCCCAGGAATCTCAGAATAAGACTATGTATGAGAGCTGTCTCCTCCTATTTTATATTCCTCTCTAGGACTGGGATTAAAGGCATGCACCACTACTGCCCAGTTTCTATGGCAAACTAGTGTGGATACTGGGATTAAAGATGTGTGTCACCACTGCCTGGTCTGTAAGGCTGACCAGTGGGGCTGTTATACTCTCTGATCTTCAGGCAAGCTTTATTTACTAAAATACAAATGAAATATCACTACTTTTGTCCCTGGTACGGATCATCTTATTGCTTGGTCTGAGGGTTTTTGCTGGATGCTTCAGGCTGTCTGTCGGTGGGTTGCAGAGCTGAAGTAACGGCAGAAGTCTACCAGGCGATAACTTGGCAGCACAAGGAAGGCTGTAAATGAGGCTGTCAGAAGGGAGCTTTGTGGCCGACTCCATAGACAAACACAAGGTGTGAGGTGGCCAGAACTTGGAACAAGCTAACTTTCTCTCTTACTTGGTGGTTTCCTCTTGTTGGTTTTTCCATGAAGTGGTTAGATGTGTTAACTATCACCCAAACAGAGTACAGATGGCTTTGGAGTTGGGATGTAATGATGGCCAACAGCAGTAAAAGGGAGGGCTCCAAATGCACACATCTAAAAGCCCAAGTGTCTAACAGGCCCAGAAAAGTGTTGACAACTTAAATTGATTTCTGGTTACGGTTCGCAAGCAATGGCACAAAACTAGGTTACCTTGTCTCTTTACTGGCTTCATTTGGAACATCTCCAATTGCCCCCTCTCTGCTTTCCCCTTCAGGGGAAGAGAGGGTACTCTAACGTAAAGCTACACCAGCCATACAACAGATACTGAGGGCACAGTCGCTTTTCTCTCCCACATCATGGATAAAACAGACCTGAGTATGGGTGGTCAATCCAATTATAGAAATTTATTTCTTATTTACTTTTTAGTGAATGCCACAACAACTTACATCAATGACAATGCTAAAAACCAGGCTTACAGCTTCTGCTAAATCTCCTGTCAGCATAGCCAAGGATCCTCTTTGATCAAGATGACTATTCTGATTTGCTCCAGGCCATCAGAGCTGTGATGTCCGCTGTAAACCATCGGTTCTTAACCTGTGGGTCACAACCCATCTGCCAAGCCTCAATCTCCAAAAACATTTACATTTCAACTCAAACAGTAGCAAAATTATAGTTATGAAGTAGCAATGAAATAATTTTGTTTGGGGGTCACCACAACATGAGGAACTGTGTTAAAGGGTCTCAGTGTTAGGAAGATTGAGAACCACGACTCTCAGCAGGAAATATTCATTAAAATCCCATTTCATTAAAAAACCCAGTTAAAAGTATAAGTTATACAAGTGTCCAAAAATAAACAAAGTCAGGGAGAGGCATTTCAGCATCCAGGCCTACTTTGCTCAGGAAAGGTACAATCTCTCTCAAGGGGCCTTGCCATCTGGGTCATGATTGGACCATTTTCTTTGCTTCAGCAATATGCCTTCCCAACCTGGGATTACTACCTCTTAATGCGTCATTTTCCAAATGTCTTTCAACAGCAGAATTGATTTTTGGAGATGAACAGTTAGGGTTTAAGACAGACAAAGTGGAGCTTTTCGTGGTCAAAATGGGAGCGCAGTGTTTGAGACCTGACACGTTTGGTCCTTCATTTCTTTCCTATGAATGCCATGACCAGAGTGTAGTGTGCCATCATACGAAAGCACTACCACTTTATGAGTCAAGCACACCTGGTTCCTAGTACAGCGAGGCCACAAGTTAATAATGAAAAGACCCGGAAGGCCTCGGCCTTCATGCTATGTGAGGACGGACCCACAGTCTTCATTTCATTTTTGACAATTTCATATGTATATACAATGTGTTATGATCATCTTCATTGTGTTATACTTTCTTTTCCCTCCCACTTCTGCTGAGCCCCTTCCTATCCACGACATGCCTCTCTCTTTGATGTGTGTGTGTGTGTGTGTATGCAGGGAGTCACTGTTGTTGCATGTCACCATTCCAGTGACAATGTCATATGAAGATGGTATTCCACAGCGCTCCTCTCCTTCCTTTGACTCTTGCAATTTTTCCATTCCTTCTTCCATGATGGTCCCTGGGCCTTGGGGAGGGTGATATACAGATCTGCTTTAGGGTATGAGTCCTCAACAGTCACTTACTCTCGGCACTTTGATCTTATGAATGTTTGCATTAACTGCTGCCCTCTACAAAAGGAAGTTTCTCTAGCCCAGGTTGGCAACAGCACTGATCTAGGGGTACAGACACAAATATTTAGAGGTAGTCTGCCCACGGGTCCATTTGGCAGAATATCAGTAGTAAATCCCGTCCCAGGGCCCGTGATCTCCTTTGCTGTAGTCTTTGACTATGTCTTAATTCTTGAAACCAGTGAGAATTTAGCTGCTTACTTTGACTTCCCCACAGAACATGACTGAAGAATGATCACCCCAGAACCCATCTTCTGAACAATCATTGGTTTTTGGGACCCTGGTTTTGGAAATTCTCTGATCTCACTGCTTTCCTTTCTGGGTCAGCATTAGCCTAATCCTGGCTTTGCAACTGTGATTTGAACTACACCATCTCTCAGATCTTGAGTAGACTGTCCTGGGTCTCCATTGTTGTCAAATTTTATTTTTCAATTCCCCATGTCTTCTAAAATACTTCCATCCAATGTGTCACATGCATCAGTGCACTGAGAGCCCTCTCAGGCGTGTATGCCATCTTCACCAGTACCGTTACTTCAGACCAGATCCAGTCTGTCCTCAGGAGCAGACACATGTCAACCCCAGTTGACTCGCCAGTCTGAGGACCCCCATCAGCTTTTGATGCTGAGCATCAGCTGTTTCTCTTGGTACAAATCCCAAACTCTGAGACTAGAATTCAGTATTAAGCTAAACTCTCTAGGAGATCACTAAGAGGCTTTGGTCACTAAGACACCAGAAGATATTGTCATAATTCAGCAACTTCATTCAAAAGGGCTCTGCACCCAGCCGTTTATCACTGCTGCATTGCGTATCTGACGTGCCTTTGAGATGGGGAAGGTTCAGCAGGAACGGAGGCCTTTGCCACTTTGTTTACTTAGTTACAAATATTTGAAATGGAATGGGATTTTCTTGGCAGATAATTTGAGATACAAGTAATGACTTATAGATAATAGACGTATTTAAACAAAGGTTTCCTTCCTTCGGTCCACTCTTTCTTCCTTGGGACGTTTGTGAACAAGTCATTTACACTTTAAATAAAGCAAGCATTCACATACATTGCACATTACATACAGAGAAGTTGGGTTGGGTTTTTAAAAGGAGATTATTTTTGTATTTAAGAAACAAATTTTGTTATACAATTCCCCACTCTTTAAGTGACATGCTCTTATAAGAGGAAATAATCAATAAATATTTGAACTTAAGCCAAAGGTTAGTGTTTCTTGGCTTTGGCGCTATTGACATTGGATCTGACTAGTATTTGCCACTATGGGTTGTCCTGTGCGTTGCTAGGTTTAGCAGAGCCTCTGATTTCTATCCAGTTGATGCCAGTAACATCCTGTCACTGTCATATTGTTAAGCATCTTTTGATGGAAAAGAGTTGCCCCTGCTTGAGAATCACAGCTATACAAGGGAAGGAGAGTTGGAGACAGGACAGGCTACAGCATCATAGTGACGTCAGCTCCTGTGATGATGACGGTTAAGGCTTGACTTGCCTGCTGAATGAGACCTCCTCCCAATTGACCCTGGACTGCCCCTAAGTTTCTTATTTTACATTTATTCTATCCTGAGACAGAATGTCACTATGTTGTACAGGCTAGTCTTGAACTCCCAGGCCTTTTGCCTCAGCTGCCCCAGTGGTGAGGTTCTAAGCATACATCATCATACTGTACTTCTTATTACAATGTATTAAAGAACCCTTTACCTTAAGAATTAGCTCTGTATGAAAAGCATAGTGTTCTTAAATGGTGAGTAGCTGATATTATTTTTCTTTAGTTAAATAATTCTAGAATGTGCTCACACCATTTATCTTTTGCTTTTTAACAAACCAACCCAAAGGTTGGTGGCTAAAAACAATGTGTCACTGCTCACCTATTGTGTTGTCTGGGCCGCTCTACATCCAGATATAGGTTGAACTACCTGGGGCTACAGTGACTAACTGAGCTCTGTTATGTACATGGCCCTTCTCATCATTGTCCTAGGACTAGTGGACAGTTCAGGTCATTTTCGTCTTGTGGTGATGGCAGTAAAACATGAGGACTCCTGAAGCTGAGACACCAAACTAGCGACCATGGCTTCTGGAATAATCCCACTGGCCAAAGCAAGTTACATGATGGACATTAACAGGAGAAAGATGCAGGCACCATCGCTTAGTGGAAGTACTACCCCAGTGGTTCTTAACCTGTGGGTTGTTACACTTTGGCAAACCTCTGTCTCCGAAAGCATTTACATTATGATTCATAACAGTAGCAAAATTCCAGTTATGAAAGAAGTAGCAATACAAATAATCTTATGGTTTGAGAACCACCATACTACACCATCTAGGTGAAGGTGATTTAGCCTGGAAAGGGTAAAGAACTGAACTCAAGAACATGGCCAGGAAAAACCCCTCCCTTTGCAGTGCATTTTGCTTTTGTATAATTTAACATCAGAGCTCCTTAATTTTGCCAGAGGCCTCAATAATGAGAGAATAGACTCACAGCGCCATTTCAAGATGGACCCACCTGGGAAGGCAGAAGGAACCCAGCAACTGCTCGGGAGATGTATCTTAACTCCAGTGAGCTCAGTCCTGTTGGAAGTAAACAACATTATATTTCTGTGGTTTTACAAAATGAAAAAAAAACCCCAGATGTGTCTGACATGAAGGCAGAGAGAAATATTTTCCAAGATGTTTGTGAGATTAAGATGTACAAACACTGATATTTAAGGACCGGCAGGTTGCAGATGTGTCGGCCAGAGGAAGGTTGGACGAAAATCTCTGGAATGTTGGAACGAAGTTTTGCGTTCATTGCCAAGAAATGTGTGCTGCTTGTTTTCCCGCATCTTTTCAAAAGGTCTCTTGTAAGCCCAGTCCCGCCTGGTCCAGGGAGGGAGGCTTGGCAACAGCAGCAAGTGAAAGTGTTTGCTGGAGTCCTTCTCTGCTACAGCCGGACCAAATGCTGTTAATCTGTAACTCGAGTCTGAGCACTTCTTGTGTGCTTATATGGGTTTCAGCGTTATTTTCAGCTGCAGAAAGAACAGTTTGAAGTGTCCCCCTACTCCCTTGACCTTTACCATAATTGCATTGGTCCAACTAGCAGAGTGGCCAGCAGTCATGTTGGGGGATTTGAACATGGCAAAATTAAAAGAAAATCGCCTAATGGCAGATGTACATGCACTGAAGACAGGTAAGGCGGTGTGTGCGAGGAAGGGCATTGTATCAGAAATCACAGTTATTGATGCTGAGATCCTGGGATTAGAGGACAATGTTCCACATGTTTGCTACAACCCATGATAGGGCCCCACGTCTTTCAGCAGAGTTCAGAAACAACACAACAAAGCAAAACCTGAAAGGCGACAATGCCAAGGGCTGGGTGGGGGAGAACTCTCAAAGGCTATTGAGCCACTTTGCAAAAACCAGTGTCTCTTCTTCTGAAACATTTTGTGTATGTGTGTTGTGTCGAACATGTGGTATATGTACTTATATTAGTGTGTACGTGTGCACTTATATGGGCAGGTATGAATGCTCGCATATGCACACGTGTAGAGGTTGAAGTTGGGTGTCTGTCCTAAAGTCTGACTACTCTCTCCACTTTTTTTTTTCATTGAGACAGTTTCTCCTTGAACTTGAAGCACATTGATTGATAGGCTGGCTGGCCAATGAGCTCCAAACACCACCTGTCACTTCCCCCTTCCCTCAAGCCCTGCTGCTGGGGTTATAAGCAAGTTCTTCCCTCCTTCGCTCCCTCTGCCGCGCCCTTTCTCCCTCCTTTTTTTTTCTTCCACAATGTCTCATCTAGCCCCAGCCTTGAACTTGGTATGTAGCAGAGGGTGACCTTGAAGTCTAGACCATCTTGCCTCCACCTCCAGAATGATGGCATGCCAGAGTTATAGGCATGTGCCCCCATGCCCAGTTTATGCAATGCTAGGAATTGAATCCAGGGTCTCAACTGTGGTAGGCACTCACTCTCCCAGGTGAGCTATAGCCCTGGTGCTGAAATTAAACCTTAAGTTACTCTTCTGAGACTTTGCTCTTAGGAATACTGAAGGCACAGTCCAGAAGAGGGTATATGCAGAACTTGGCCTGAAGCTCTGTTTCTCTTGGCCTGAATGGTTGTTTAAAGAAATTCAATTAGTTGCCAAGATTAAAAAATGAGAAATTTCATCTAAAAAAAAATCCAGATTTACAGCTTCTCTTTAAGAAATAGGAGGATCTGGTAAAATGGACCTGAATTCTACATAGGACTGGGGGAGGGGGAAGAGAGAGAGAGAGAGAGGGAGAGGGAGAGGGAGAGAGAGAGAACAAATTGTTCCTAGTGTAAGTGGACCTTCCTAAGGCGTTAATAGCATTGACAGATAGTAAAGGATGTGGGAATAGAACCTATGTCCTCCAGTCAGTGATTTCCAAACTCTTGGGATAGTGTGAAGGTGTTCATCTCATTCAGAGGGTCCCGAATACACCAGTGTTCCTGGTCATTTGGACACATCTTGAGTGACAAGTCTGATCTACCCCTTCTCCAAAGAGTTAGACACGAACCCAGCTCCAATTTAGTCTTTAAACAATCTTCTCCATGCTACAGAGAGTATTTCACTGAATCAGGAGTCTTTTTACCAAAGAATGCCACCTCTCTTGGACAAGGGGCTATTTAGGAGGTGTTGGGGTTGGTACTTTGGGAATAAAGTTTTGTTTTGTTTTGTGCGTGCTTGTGTGTGTGTGTGTGATTGACTGGTTGGTGTTTTCCCAGGATCAAGCATGAATGACAGGGTCCCTTTAGCCTGTGTCTGTAGCCCTAGGCTAGTCACCAAGGTCCCTTGTTTTCCCACCAGCCTAGTGGAGGTGAATTCTTGACCTTGCAGGCTACTGTGAAAGATTTCATTAGAACCTGTGAAAGCTGCAGGATCTGGGGAGGAAGGGGACTTCAGATGAGCCAAGCAACTTGCAGTCACTCTCATCCTTTCCTGCTGAGTCCGGCTGACACACCAGGCCACACAGCTAAAAGCCTCCATAATCAACAATTCCCTCACGGTTCAGAACACCTGGAGGAACATCAGAGCTCCCTGTGGAAGAAGAGAGATTGTGTTTCTTTTGTTCACTTCTTAGTATTTCTCGGGCAGATACCACTTCCGGCTTTAGCATGATAATTTCTTCACTCAAGGAAGAAAGATTTTTTTTCTTTTAATTGTGCTTTTTGGATACGGACTGCTGCAATGGCTGTGTAAAACTTAGTTGGTTCTGGAGGGAAAGGAAAATAATTTTTCTAAATCAGGACTCTTATGGTTTTGTCCAATAAGAATATAGTATATCTCTATACACAATTAAAAAGATTTATTTTATTTTTATTTATATGTATGCTTGTGTGTATGTGCACATGTGTGTGGGCCCTGCGAAACCAGAAGAGGTGGTTAGACCCATTGAAACTGGAGCCAAAAGTGGTTGTGAATCACCACGTGGGTGCTGGGAATTGAACCTTGGCTGAGGAGCCATCTCTTCAATTCTTCTACATTCATATTTAAAATTGTGTAGTAGCACTAGTTTTTAAAACATTACATTAATTTCAACCAGCACTAGAGAGATGGCTCAACGGGAAGAGTATTGGTTGCTGTTCTAGAGGCCCTGGGCTTAATTACGACCTCTCACATAGGAGGTCACAACCATCTATGGCTTGTAACCGAAGACTGTTCTTTCATTCTCAGTTGCCCAGACCTGAAAATTCACACAGAAACTATATTAATTGCAACACTGTTTGGCCAATGACTCAGGTGTATTTCTAGCTAGCTCTTACACCTTAAATTAGCCCATTTCTATTGACTTGTGTATTACTACGAGGCTGTGGTCTACTGGTAAGGTTCAGGGGCGTCTCTCTCCTTTGGCAGCTACATAGTGTCTTTCTGACTCTAACTACTCTATTTATATCCCTTCCAGCCTGGCTATATTCTGCCCTGCCATAGGCCCAAGCAGCTTCTTTATTAACCAATGGTAATAAAACATATTCACAGCATACAGAGGGGAATCCCACATCAATGGCTCACATAGTAGGTCACAACCATCTGAAACTGGATCCTCCTTGATCTCCATGGGTACTACATGCATATGGTGCATATACACATGCATGCAGTAGACACTCATAGACAGAAAATAAAAATAAAATGAAAAAAGTAATTTTAATCATTCATTTTATTTAACCTAGGTATTTCTAAAATACCCTTTCAATATAATTGATGTGAGAATTACTAATGAGCTATTTTGTCTTTCTTCTTATTGTCATTAGAATGTAGAGAATCTTAACAATTACAGTGTGTTCTGAATTTCCACTAGGAAATACTTAGCCTGTCTTTGGTTCCACAATTTGCAGCTTTTACATATTTTCAAATTGGTCCAAACATTCTTAAATTTGCTTGAAACCAAATCTTCAGTTTTTAAAATTTCATGCCAATTAGGGAATAAAACAACATTTAAGAATCTCTTGCTTGGGCACACTGTCATTTCTAGGCCCCATACATACTAGCCTGTAGTGGCTATATTGTGACAGAAGGGGCAGGGCTAGACTCAGGGGAAGGCTACTGATCTGATTTACAGAAGTCCTATGCTCGCTCACACCCACCATTGGTAACTTATGTGTGTTCCTTGTTGAGGGAGTCCCAGGAGGAAGACAGACCCTGTGGATATGATGCAAAGCCCTTCTTCAGTCAGCACACAAGATTTGCCTTTTACTCTCCAGTACACTTTCTTGTATGGCCATTTGCCCCTCAGGATGGCTCACATTCTCTAGAAGGAACTTTCAGGTATCCAACCAGGAGACACCAGACTGAAGCAGCACCTATCCAGCTATGACCCTGTGTATTCACTTGACAAAGAGGCATGAAACAAGTTTCCGTGTCTAGCCTTGCTAAGTTCTGGGGCTTATTTTAGCCATGAGAAAGGATCACAAGGTTACTGTTTTTGTAAGACGATGTCTAGAAGTGGGGGAAGCTGAACCTAATTGTGTGGACAATGGATAAATAGCAGCATGCTAATATAAAGTTCCATTCTTCATGAGACCACAGCTAGGGACTGAATTCAGTCTGGGGTTTTGCTAACTCCTCTTTAAATATTTGAAAATTTTCTTGGGCCCTGGTGGGTATGGGGAGGGAGAAGCAGCAGAGATGGTTTTAATTTTTTTTAATCGGGGATACAAGTATAATCAAGAGTAGCTTAACCGGAGTTTGATTAGTTAGGAGGGATAGAGATAGACGGGCAGAACCTTCAAGGCCTCCAGGAGGAATTTAGTCTTTATCCTTACAGTCTGGAGGCCACCAAGAGCTTTGAACAAACTGTCTGTGCTCCCATTTCGATTACCCCTTTGGGTTTTAGGAGAAGACATGTGGCTGCAGATCTTCTGTGTGATTGCCACCTTAGGTTCAGCCCCAGTGGAAAATGACTGAGGAAGAAAAAAAATGGTACCTTTGTTTTATTGCTTATTCACCAGCAATGGGCTCCAGAAAGTTCTGACCAAGAAATATTTCACGAGGGCAGCGAGGACAGAAGCAGCCTAAGCTCTCAGAAAGAATGGATTGTAACAAAGCACAGAAATCAAATTTGGATGTTCCAACTCCAATTTTAATCAGGTCTGCAGGAATGAAGGCTCATCATTCTTGTATTATCATTAGTGGTACTTGGCTATGGCTTGGATGTCTCTACTGCAACTCCTGTTGAAATTTAATCCCCACTGTGCATTATTAAGAGGCTGGAAACTTAATCTAACTGTAGCACTTGGAGGTGGGGCCTTGGGGAGGTAATTAGGATTAGATGAGGTCATGGGCATGGGACCTCCACGGTTGCATTAGTGGTTTTATATGGAGAAAGAGCGAGACCCAAGCCAGCAAGCTCACTGTGCCACAGCATGTGTTACCCTCTGCTGCAGCGTCCCCATCAAGGACCCCACAAGATGCAACTCCTTGACTGTAGACATCCAGAACTACGAGCCGAATAAACTTTTATTCTTTGTAAATTACCTAGTCTGTGCTATTCAGTTAGAACAACAGAAACTGATGAAGATAGTGCTACCACTCAGAGTATAGTACCACAGCTATTATTTATCCAGGGCCAATTGTTTTCTAGCTGTGTTTATTTACACATGTGTATGATTAATTCACAGAAAACCCTGCCAAAATTAGCTGTTATTTCCATTTTATTTGATATGCATTGAAAGAGACAT
Organism: Ellobius talpinus; assembly: GCA_001685095.1. NCBI lineage: Eukaryota > Metazoa > Chordata > Mammalia > Rodentia > Cricetidae > Ellobius > Ellobius talpinus. The sequence continues at coordinate 24,044 of LOJH01009659.1, forward strand.
ATGCTGAGTTGTCTACAGCTGGGAAGCTAACATTGGAGCACAGGTCTGCTTGATTTCAAAGCACTGGTGTGTTCTTGTCATCATTAGTGCCTGGTAAGTGGAGTCCAGATGATTTCAGGCTTGAGCATGGCTAAAACAGCGTGAGTGAGTGTGAGAGAGGCCAAGGATCAGGACCTATACTTGGGTAGGGATCCTTAACTGAGACTCTGGACAGTGTCACCCTCTAATTATTTGCCCCAACATGTGTTACTCCCAAAGGCCATGTGTATAATTCCATTTTTCACCCCCAGTCTCCTTTCCTCTCTTTAGTCCTTAAGTCATTCTTTCTGCTTTACAGACCCATTGATATCCCTGTTTGGTTGAATTGAACTGGATCAATTTCCGTAGACAACAGTTCAGTGGTCTCTGCAGCTGGGCATATCCCCCTTCATCTTTGATACCTCCTCCAGGCATAAACAAGCAAGCAAAGCAAGCAAGCAAAGCAAGCAAGCAAAGCAAGCAAGCAAGCAAGCAAGCAAGCAAGCAAGCAAGCA
>LOJH01009660.1:6351-17480 GCA_001685095.1 Ellobius talpinus
CAGTTCCTGGGAATTGGAACCCTGTCTCATGTAAAACAGAGCACAAGATGGGTTGAATGCATAGGGCCTGAAGGGCAAATAGGAACACTAAGGCCATATGTAGCGAATATTGCAATAAATTTATGGGGCCGTGACCTGCTACAGCAATGGAATACCCGGATTAACATTCCTGTAGTTTCAGGAACTCATAATTCTGGATCCTGGGAGGCTTTTAATGGCAAGTAGCTTGCAGTTTTGATCTCAGAGGTTGTCTGGCTTCCTTGTCCTTGCTGATGGCTGCTGTGCTTCTGCTGCAGGCGGAGAACATCATGCTCTTGGAGTTGGACATGCCCAGCCGGACAACCAGAGATTATGAGGGCCCAGCCATTTCCCCCAAGGTCCAGGCAGCCCTAGATGCAGCTCTGCAGGATGAAGATGAGATACAGGTGGATGCATCATCCTTTGAAAGCACTGCAAACAGAAAACCCAAGGCCAGGTGAGTGGCTTCTGGTGACCTGTGTCTGAAAGCATGTGTGAGCCAGGTGTGATAGTGAATACTTCAATCCCAGCCCTCAGGAGGCCCTGCTCCCAGCCCTTGTTCATTCGGCCTGCAGTGCTGAGCATCCAAGCCTTCCTTTTAGGTTTTGTGCCTCTTCTGGAACGTGGGTTGGCCAGGCCCAACGGGTCATGCTGGTCTAGTGTAGTGGGTTTATAGTTCAAAGAATCCTGGTTTTCAGGCCTTTGAGGAAAGGCCACCTTCAGATCTGCATGCTGATTAGTAATGTCCATTTGACTTTTGCAGGCCCAAGAGTGGCAGGAAGTCAGGATCCTCCTCTTCCTCCTCAGGAAACCCTGCATCTCAGTTTTACCCACAGTCTCGGGGGCTGGTTCCCAAGTAACCCAGCACCCCCTCCCAGGGTGGGAACAGCATTGTCTTCTGAGAGAAGAGCGAGCACGAAACTGCAGAGATGACTTGAGCCTAAATGCAGAACCGTTCCCCTGAGGAGGAGAGATAGCCTCTTTGCAGATTAAGCGACTCATTCTGCCTGAACATGCTGGTCCTGATTTGGCACTCAGCTCCTCTGGGACGTGTCCTTGAATTAGCATCTCAGAAATGCATGGGTAAGGTGAAGTGCAAAGTCCAAGTGGACACCAAGAGAATGACCACAGCCTTGCTTTCCTTCTTCCTCCCGTTCCCACCCTCCCTTCCTCTCCTCTCTTCTAGCCTCTTCCTCATACCAGGATCCCTTCTTGTTACACAATATGGCGTCAAGGCCCCCTTAGGACCGTATGTGTGGAGCCTTGGAGTAAAATGACAGTGGAGCTGGGAAGTGACAGCCCTAGAACTGCAATAGGTGCCTGCTTTTGTCAGGTGAAATGAGAGATCTCACTTGGAACCAAGTCCCAGGATGGCACAACCAGCGAGCCAGCTTCCAGGCCCCTCAGTAGGAGTAGATCTGCCTGTGGAATCTGTTGAATGGGGCAGTGGCTTCCAGTTCCTGCTCCAGAAGGACTTAGTGTTGGAAGCAATAGAAAAGACATTCCCTTTGCCTCCCGGGAGAGTTTGGGGAAATAGCTTTTTTAAAACCTCAAAACCATGACCATCCTGTTAAAGACCTAAGTCTATAAACCAGTGCCACGTCCATCTGCCATGTCACTTTACTCTTCATTTGTCACCGTCTATAAACCAGTGCCACGTCCATCTGCCGTGTCACTTTACTCTTCATTTGTCACCGTCTTTCTCCAAGTCCACATGCTGAGTGGGTTTGTGTCGACCCTCCTTCAGAGTGTGCCTACGGAGTGTGCTTCGAGGTGGGTCTCTGTGTGGGAGGAGGGGCTGGCTCTGCCTTCTCTGATGGGACTGGAATTGGGGGAAGGCCTCAGGAAGGGGCACTTCTGAATTGCCCAGTTGGGTCCCTGCCTGTCACGGGAGCAGAATGAGTAGGCGGATGCAGAGCTGGAGGCAGGAGACTCAGAGCAGGGGGAAGGGAAGACAGATGGAAGCAAAGGAATCCTGTCTGCCTAAAGCAGAAAACCCACTGATCCTAGAGGTGTGTGGTTCCCCTAGGTGCTGGCAAGAAGAGGCTCTGAGGGAGTAGACTCAGAGGAGAGTTCACACTTCCTGTTTACATAGATTAGTTCAATTTGTAAGTTTTAGTTCTTCATATCCTGGCACCTCGAGCTTTATTTTGGTCATTAGGTGACAGTTACTCATTTCCCCCCAAGAGAAATGCGCGAGCGTGGGGGGCTGTGTGTCTGTCAGAGAGACTGAAAACTTGCCAGTTTTAGAAATACTCCAACGTGCAGCCTTTGCCTTCGTCTGTGGTAAAGGCCCACTGGATGGCCGATCCAGGCTAGCAGCACACCCCCATGTGTGTCTGAGTCCATGATCCAAGCCTGAGGGGACGGTCTTGAGTCTGCAAGTCTGCCACACTGGTGCACCTTGCTGGCATGGTGCCTCAGGAAGATGGCAACTCAAGTGGGCCCTGAGATGCATTTTTAACTCAGCTGCTCGGTCTCCATATCATTTCTGGATCAGAACCTATGGGAAGGAGGAGCTAGCAAGTGCAATGTCTTGACATTCTACAGAATGGAGATCCATTTATCCCCATGTTCGTGTTCATTCTTTCTGAGCCTAGAGCCCTATTCACCAGTTCCTAGGGTATAATGGAATCTGTCTTTATCTTTTCTTGGACTCAAACCCTGCTCTTTATATACTAAGAATTTGCCTGTTTGAATAGGAACCAAATGATGAGATGTGTGGTCTAAGGTGGCTGTCCACTGGTGACACTGTCTCTCTTACCACATTTCCTCACAGTCTGAATTCGGTAGGCTAAAAACATTCATGCAGCAAAGCAAAGGATTGGAAACTTCAGGTAATACCATACCTTAATACTGGTGTCTTGAAGTGGCTAATATGTTGGAGGTGGTGGTGGTTAAGTGATCTACAGAACTTTTCCAGTGAAACAAAAGAAGAAAGCCAGCTGACAGTCATGATTATTAAAGCAAGCTTTGCCCTGTCCCCAGCTGTGTTCCTACATTGGTCTGTGGAAACCAAGTAGAAGGGCCACCCATGTGGCAATGAAGCTGTCTCTTCCCGGGCAGCCTCTGGTGCTTCTCTTCTCTCAACATGGATCCGATATTGAAAAGAACAGACGCTAAAATGTCTTGCTGCCCCCAGAATGCTGCTGCTTTGAGTTCTGAATTGAGCCAAGAGTAGAGAACATACCAGCTCTCTGAGGGACCAAAGCTTTATACCGATAGTTAGCTCGAACGTTCTGGGATGCTGGAAGGCCTTTATGCCTGCAGCAGCTGTTGTAGCATAGAAGCAAGTCTTTAAAAGGATCTAAGAAGACCATCCAGGAGGTGTTTGCAGCTACGCATACAATCCTCATCAGACTCTCTTTCCCTCTGATCTGTAGAATGTATCTGGCTATATGACACAATTTCCAGACCCCTAGATTCAGAATCAGAGGCCACAAATCATAGGCATGAAGCACTTTCTTAAGACTGACCTGTGTCGAATTGCCCCATGTTGGATGCTTGCATGCTGCTTGAACTGCTCCACCTACACCTCCATGACCCAGGGTGCCAGAGTGTGGTACAGCTCAGGCGTGGGCCTGTCTGCCCTTCCTTATCTTATTAAGTCCTCCCTCACTGAATGTAGACTCTGCCAAGTTTCTGAGAAGCGTCGACTCCTTGCTAACATAGGCTATCCAGTTCTGCCTCACCTTTGCCTCTCGAGTTGAGGAGCACTGTGAACACCTTGGACCATCCAGACACCATCATGGATGAAATGGGCTACTAATGTACTCTGAAAGCCATAAAGCAAAAGCTCAGAGGGAGCTAGGTAAGACAGTCAGCCCCACAGTTATCATTCAAGTCTTGGTCTGGTACTTTGGGATTCTGGCACCTTCCTCTCTGTCTCTTGAATAAAATGCTTCTGAGGTTATTTATGAAGGGAATGATGTGGGCAGGCGGAAGGTGGGGGCTTGATGGCTCTTTGGAGTTACTAATGATCTTGACCTTCTCTTAGGCTGTCTTTAGACAAAGAATATGCCAATACTTGGGACTTTTAAGTTTTACAATTGATATTTATTTGTATTATCTCTTTGTCTAGCGATGTAAAAGTGATTCTAAACTAAGATGTGTAATAAAAATCAATCAGATTTATTGTATCTACAGAAAGGTGTCCTTGTAAGTGATTGGTGCCTTTTAAAGAGACTCGCCCGTAACTGACATGCGTGCTTTTCTCTCACCGTCGAAGATGTTGTAGTTAGAGGAGAACATCAGCACTGAGCTGTAATACTGACATCCAAAAGGTACAGCAATGAATGTGACGGGTGGGGGTGTGGCTTAGTGGTAGAGTTCTTGCCTAACTTATGCAAGGCCCTGTCTTTGATCCCTAACATCATCAAAAGTAAAGAAGAATGGAAGGAAAGAAAGAGACAAAAAAATGTGTGTCATGTTTTTGTGGCAGTTCCTAACCTGAGGTACTTGGGCCTGGGGCAAGAGGCATGAAAATTTTCAATTTTCAATTTTGTTTTTAAAGTTGTTTTGAAGGTATTATACATTATACAGCTTATTTTAAGATATACCCATGTCTCTTTTAGAAACAAAATGTCATGTTGTTTATCATTAAGAAACCAAAATATCAAAATTGGGCCTTGTCTTGCAGATTCTCATATCCCAAGACATGCTGGGTGAACCTCAGCAGGTCGCACACCTCCTCCAGAGAAATGGGACCAACAGAAGGAACCTTGGGTTAGTTGCCCTTCTGTTGTGATAAAATTCAATGGCCAGCACAACTTATAGAAGATTTTCCTTTGGCTTACAGTTTCAAAGGGTGAGAGTCCGTCATGGCAGGAAGCTCAAAGATTAGTCTCAGCCACACATGGAAGCAGAAAGGAAGAAGTGAAAGTGGGCACGGCTGTAAAGTCTTAGAGCCCAGCCCCAGTTACATACTTATTCCAGCCAGACTCCTCAAAGTTCCCAAAGTTCTAAAAGTTCCACAACCTCCCTAAACAGCTGCCAACTGGGGACTGGGTTTTAAATCCGTGAGCCTATGAGGGATGGTTCTCATTTAAACCCCCAAAACCCCAAACTTAGGACTCTTGAGCTGTGTTTAAATTCTAGCATTGACTTTGTTCTCTAGCTCAGTGAATATGAAGAATCTAATTTACTTCTCTGGATTTTGGAGCCCCTATCTATAAGTGGGGTGAAAATAGAGCAGAGCCCTTCTGAAGATTAGCAATACAGTGAAAGCAACCAGCACAGTGTGTGCTCCAGAGCAACATTCAACAGTGTGGCCATTGCCACAATAAGGCTGTTTGTTCAGCAAGATGAGCTGTCTAGGTCCCAAGAAACCAGGAGTCAGTACTGAGCAAACCAGCTTTACATTTGATATTAGCCAAAGGCTTAGAAACCACGGTTAGCAGACTCTAAAGAAAAGCAGCTAATCATTTAACAAATATCAAGTACCTACTGTATACCAAGCCATCAAGTTTATATAACAAGTATCAAGTACATACTGTATACCAAGTGGAACACTAAGATTGTTCCTAGCAGATGGAAAAGGGCCAGTGCTTGTACTTTAAAGGGGAAGTGTTAACCAAAAGAATATAACAGAGGCTTTAATCCCAGCACTCAGGAGGGAGAAGCAGGTAGATCTCTGTGAGTTCAAGGCTAGCCTGGTCTACAGGGAGAGTTCCAGGACAGTCAGAGCTGTTACCCAAAGAAACCTTGTCTCAAAAACAAACCAACAAAAACCAAAATAACAACAACCACAAAACCCCAGAATTTTCATCAATTCCATGAAGTACATGGCAATATAAAGTATAATTAGTAATAGAGGGTGGGCTTCTGAAGAACTAGAGTGACAGTGGGGTCTAGAGTGCACAAGTGAGCAGGACGAGGGAAGAAGGAAAGAACTGGTGAGCAGGCGGGAACAGCACTTGTGACAGCCTTGTGAAAGAGAGTTCTGTCGCACTGCTGCTGGTGCCGAGGCTCCTGTGCAGTCCTGGCACATGCTGAGCCAGCACTCTTCCACGAGCTGCCACCTCTCATCCCCTGCAGTCCTTCACCAGAGGGAAGTATGCAGAACTCTTCAGAAAGGTTAAGCAGCATACAACTCTCAAAATACCAACATGAAGTTCACATGTGAGCTGGAGAGATGGCTCAGCATTTAAGAACATTGTTGCTCTTCCAGAGGTCCTTTGTTTGATGCCCACCACTCAAATGGTGGCTCAGAACTGTAACTCTAGTTCTGGGGGATCCAGTGCCCTCTTCTGGCCTCCACAGGCACTAGGCACACAGACATACATGTAGGCAAAATGCCTACTAACATAAATTTAAAAATTCACACAGCACTAAGACAAAGACTTGTTTATTCTTCTTCAAAAATATACTCTAATTATATGTGGTATGCTTTTACTTCCGAACCTATCCCATAGAGGAAACCCAAAGCCTGCCTTGACTTAGTAAGTATTCGTGGAGAATAGTCAGAATCCATTAACTAGGAATCAGGTACTTGAAGGGTGATATGAACTGTGTGTTCTTAAAGTATATTAGAACTCTGAATTGGGCCAAGGACTGTCTCATGAAGATAGACCTAGGACAGGGTACCCAAGTGACTTGGATATTCATGCCAATTTAGTTGTATTTTCATTTTAGACATTATTTTAAAAAAAATTGAGAAACTACTAAGTCTTGGAGACTGCTTTTAACTTCATACTGATCATTTAATCTTGGGGCCTCTGATTTTGGCAGGCCCTCTTAGACTAGAGTTACCATTTGATTGAAGTTTACCCTGAGAATTTAGTGTCCAAGAAGCATGTGGTGGTCACATCTGCCAGTGGAGTTGTTGGTGACATTTGTCAAGGACGTAACTGTAGCTCTTGCAGCTGCTGTCATTGCAGCCTTGGTTTTTATCACTGTGTTTGTGGTTAACCAGTCCCGGGTTGCTTCAGTTAGGCAAGCCAACTGGGGACTCGCTGGCAGGGTGAGCATGTGCAGAGGCAGGTCTCTTGCTGCAGCTCTGGGGACTATGCAGCCCATCAGCACCCAGTGTATACACACTGTGTGTTAGGGGTCCTGTTGCCCAGGACACAGGGAGAGCAAGTAAGATGTACTGAGACCCTTCTGAGCAGGTGGGGGTATGTGTCAAAAACCAACAGCTTTGATTCTGAGTGCCTGGTACCTTTGAGGTCTGCCCCTTGCTTCACATTGCCTTCCCAGACCTTTGAGGCCAGGTGGTAAAGCCTCCATTTGGCTCTCTTCCTGTTGGCAGTTTCATACACGTGTTCTCTGCCTAAAACATTCTTTCTACTCTGCATGAATAATTCCTACTCATCTCTTAGGTACCAGGGTGGGTTTTTTTTCCCGAGGGGAGGAGGTGTTCCTTCTGACTTTTTGACTATCTATATGTAGCCCAGGCTGGCCTTAACTTGAAATTCTCTTGCCTTGACCTCTAAGTGCTAGGATTATAGGTATGTGCAACCATGCCTGGCTCTCAGGAACCATCTTAAGTCACCTCCACAGATGTCTTGGTTTCCTGCTACCTCTGCCTGGCTGGAGGGTCTCTTGTACCTTATTATACCCCTCTTAGCCCTTTTCCAACTTTGCATTTGTGTATTTATTGGCCGAATTCCCTGAAGGAATGATTTGATGATCCTCCCTGGGTCTGGAATTTAGATGGCTTGTTAGGTACTGACACCTGCAGCAAGTGTCGTCTGTCGGGAAGAGTGATGATATGCTCCAGGAGCAGTAAACAAAGGCTTTGTAGAGGAGGTGACAAATCCTGAGTAGGTGGTGCCCACTGGCCAAAGAGAGAAGAGCATGCCGATGAACATGTGCCTGGAACACTCCCGGTGACCAGGGCTTGGAGTGATGGAGGACCAGGTGGAGAACCACTCAGAAGAACTGCAACTCTACAGCACATCTGTAGCTACTCTGTCCGTGTATATACATCACACCAGGGAGGCACAGCCATGTTCGTACTCCAGCATGATCTAATTAAGCCTTGAATGCTGTTATTCCCCTTTGAAATAACAGAAAGCAATTTTGTTAAGTGCCTATAGTAAGCCTGTCTGCCATTCACACGGGTTCTGGGCTTGGTTGGCAAATTCCCCACCAGGAGTTTTCTCTGGCACAGTTCACTATGCAAGGCATTATTCCAAGGACTGTTTCATCTTGACACCAGAGTCTTGGTCCCCTAGGGAATGGGGCCAGGTCGCTCTCAAAGCAGGGCCTGGCTTTGAAATGTTCCAGCTGCCATTCATAACTCATGGGTTACAACTGTGGACCATGTCCTTCCCAAAACTGACCGGTGAGTAGTGGCACCAGTATGATTTCAGATTGTCATAAAGGACATCCTTTTTGTTTCTGTAGGTTTTCTGAGACAAGGTCTTATTAAGTAGTCCTGCCTGTTCCAGAACTCATGATGTGAACCAAGTCTTGAACTTACTATGTTTTTCATGCCAGTCCTGAATGTGATCTGTCTGCCTCAGCCTCAGCCTCCAAGTGCTGGGATTATAGGCATACCCCACCACAGTTGGTTCTAATAACGCAGTGATTGCTACCTTTGCAAGTTTATCCCAGTAGTGATGAGACCAGCCAGGGTTTGGTGGCAGGTCCATGTATTCACTTGAGCACTATAAACAGCAGGTAGTGTTCTGTGCTCTAGGCATACAGAATGAAGCTTCTGCACAGAGGGATGTCACATCTAGTGGGGAAGCCTAATGGCTAGCAAAGTCAGTTGGAGCACTGTGCCAGGTGGTCAGGAACTGGATGGTGCCCCAGGGCACCTCACAGCCAGACTTATGAGAGAGGCTGACTGAAGTGCATGGCTGCCAGATGCAAATTGCCAGATGCAATTTGAAGGTGGCAGAGCTGTGTGAAAAGTTGGCAGATTAGACTTCACGCCATTCTCATTTACATACTACATGGTGTGTATGCTTAAATGCATTGTCTGTATTTAAGTACTGTGGCCAAGCCAAGTGCTACATGATAGACAGTCAGGCCACACTGACAAGCAAATACTCTCAGTGAAGGGAGTGTGCCACTAATGAGTAGGAAAGGTGCCACGAACAGGGAGGTTTGAAGCCACAGCATCTCTTTGTGTAGAACAGGTTTTGCAGATTTGCTGAAGGGATTAAGAAGTCATCCTTCAGACATGCAAGAGGAGGCATGTTACTAAACAACACTTGGTACTAATAGTAGTGGCGCAGCATTATGGAAAGTTCCTGTGTCACCCAGACCTGTGTTTAGACCCTGATATGCCCAGAGCAAGTTGCTTAGCTGTCTTGAGTCTTGGGTTGTCTCCTTACCTCTATTGTATTGAGGGAGGATCCTAATGTGATTTTATGCATTCCTGTATCTAGTTATATATAATGATAGTAAAAAACACAAAGGTGGGGTATAGTGGGGTACACCAGTAATCCTAGCACACAGAAGCTGGGGATCATGAGTTTGAGCTAGCAGAGGCTACACAGTGAAACCCTATCAAATATTTAAAAAAAACATTTAAAAACTCAAATCACTAGAGAGTCCATTAACCAGAGCTAATGATCTTTTTAGCATCTGTACACAATCTGTTAGTTTTGCCTTCATAGTATATACAGGGGACTATGGGCTTAGTCAAGAGGCGAGTGTAGTTTAAGGTTATTCGAGGCTTGGGGCTCTACCTGGATCACCTAAAATAAAACAATATACATAGGTTCATTCATGGTATATTACTGCTTTTCACTCAATAAAATGGTATGGACACAAACAGTTAATGTAGACTTATTATTTTTTATTATTTGTTTTATTTTCTTTTTCATATGATGTTTATTTATCATGTGTAAGGTATTCTGCCTCCATGTATCCCTGCAGGCCAGAAGTGGGTACCAGACCTCATTACAGATGGTTGTGAGCCACCATGTGGTTACTGGGAATTGAACTTGGGCCCCTCTGGAAGAGCAACCAGTGCTCTTAACCTCTGAGCCGTCTCTCCAGCCCTGTTTTATTTATTTTCAAGACAGAGTTTCTCTGTGTAGCCCTGGCTCTCCTGTAGACCAGGTTGGCCTCGAGCTCACAGAAATCTTCCTGCCTCTGCCTCCTGGGTGCTGAGATTAAAGGCGTGAGCCACCACCACTAGGCTGACTTGTTTTTAATAGACATCTAACGCCTGACTGTAGTTTGCCAGGATTTAACAGCCTTGCTGGTCACTGAAGGGGTTACCAGTTTTTAAACTATTTCATGCAATGCTGTATTTGCAACCTTGGATACAGATTACTGTTCACTTATTTACTTATTTATTCCCCTAGGTTTACATCACAGATAACTGTTAGCTGCATCTGGGTTCAAATCCCATCCACTCAAAACAAGTATGATTCAGGTTGCCAAACTGCTTCCCTAAACAACTACAGAAGCTTAGGCACTCAGTAGTAATTTATGGTCATTTTCCTATATCCTTGGTAAAATGGATTTCTGCCAGTAATTTTAACATTTGCCAGTTTGACCTATCACCATTTGAGATATTTCTATTAACCTTTCAGAATTATTACGGCAGGCATGTGGTACGCGCCCTTGATTGATCCTAGCACTCAGGAGGCAGAGACAGCTAGAGCTCTGATTAAGGTCAGCCTGTTGTACACAGTCATTGCTAGGCCAGCCAGTGATGCATAGTAACCCCATCTCAACAGAAGAACTCTTTACTAAGCTTTTTTTTGCTGTTGTTAGGCTGGGTAATGTTGCTAAGTCTGATGACCTGAGCTTAATCCCCAGAACCTACATAGTGGAAGGGGAGCCAAGTTGACCTCTGACCCCCCCACATGTGCCATGGTGCGTGTACTCCCCCCACGTGCACATACACAAATATAGTGACTTATTTATAAAACAGGTATTAAAAATTAAAAAAGCAAAACTCACAATCTCATATAGCCCAGGATGGCTTCAAACTATGCACCTTGAATAGACAGTCCGTGCTTCCACTTCCCAAGTACTAGGATTCTAGATGTGTGACACTATGCCTTGCTATTTTTAAAAAGCTTTATTTATTCATGTATTTTATGTATATTGGTACTTTGTTTGCATGTATATCTGCACACCAGAAAGCATCAGACAGTTGTGAGCTGCCATGTGGGTGCTGGGAATTGAACTCAGGACCT
>LOJH01009661.1:0-28194 GCA_001685095.1 Ellobius talpinus
TTATGTTTAAAAACCACTTATGAGTGAGTACATATGATGATTGTCTTTCTGGGTTACCTCACTCAATATCATGTTTTCTAGCTTCATCCATTTGCCTGCAGATTTCAAGATGTCGTTATTTTTTTCTGTGTGTAGTACTCCATTGTGTAAATGTACCACATTTTCCTTATCCATTCTTTGGTCGAGGGGCATTTGACCTAAAGCAGAGTTAAAGATACTGTACTATTCTGTTTTCTGGATCTATAATCTGGTATCTTTTCAGATATTTACTTGGATTTTCTGATTGTATTTAATTCATATGTATTATCCTTCCAGTGTAGATTATTAATAGCATATTGTAAACATTGTTCATTTCTTTGGGATACACTTTCAGAAATAAAATTATTGAGGTAACAGGTATCCAATTAGTTGTAAGTTTTGATCATCCTAGGAATATATCATCCTCGCATTTAGAAAGATGTTTACTTTAAGAATAGTGCTATAGATTAATTTCTTTTTGTTTAAATTTTCACTTTTCTTTGTTTTTGGTGCTGATGATTGAATCCAAGGCCTCACACGTGCCAGTCAAATGGTCTACTATAGAACTATACTTCTAGCCACTATATAAGTTTAAATTTTAATGCTCAATTTTACTACTGTGGTAACATGTAGACCATAGCGACTTCACACTTATTTTGTAGTCAAAGATGGACTCCAAGTCTTGCTATACTTCACAAAGGTTGGGATTGCAGGACTATGATACTATGCCTGGCTTACTTTTACTATTTCATTTAAAGATTATCAGCTTCACAGCAAGGTACTGATGCCTGTAACTGTAAGTCTGACCAAGAACTCATAGTTGAGGAGGTCATAGGCTTAGAGGAGAGCCTACTGCTGTTGTTTGCTAAATGAACATAGTATCAAGCTGCCTTCAGAATACTTATTCATATGTCCTTAGATGAGTGCAGCTCTCATCTTCAAAGAGAAGCTGCTTTTTTGTAGTAGACAGTGAATAGTAGACTCACCTGGTCCAAGTCCAGAATAAGTGACTGGAGTGCTCATTCCTAAAGAGGGCATCTATAGCAAACTCCCACTAAGGCTTAGGGAATATTGTAGAAGAAGTAGCAGAAGGGTTGTAAGAGTCAGAAACAGTGTCTCCAGAAGGTGACAGGATCCAATGATGATCCTGTGTCATGGATTCAGAGCAGCTGTAATTGCCTGAATGAGACCTGCAAAAGATAAAGTCAGTAAACATTCTAGTATGGAGGGGCTCATGAAGCTCCACCCCCTAACTGAAGAGCTATTGGCAGTTGTGGCTGCTGGTTAGGGTTTGGCCCCTGATAGGTTGTTTATGCCTTAGTGGATGGCCCTTCACCTATGTGCATAAGAGCAACACTGTTTAGGCTCACTGGGTTATAAAAGAAAGAAAACTTGAAGTTGAGGGGGAAATATGTGTGTGGGACTATGTATCCAGGAAGGAGCTGGGGGAGGGGAGGGTAGCTAGGATAAAATACATTGTCTGCATGTGTGAAATTCTCAAAGAACAAATAAAAAAATCAGAATGGAATGGTAACTAAGGAGGAAGCTGTATTTTCTTTGTTGTAAACATTATGTAGTTTATAGATGGCATCAGGAACTGTGTAAAATGCCTTTTGCTTCTACATAATCAGTTAATTTAAATTTAAATAAAGTAGTTATTTTTTAAATTATGTAGGTTAAGGTAGAGTTGTAACTTTCTTACTCAAAAGTTAATTATCCTGGTACTACTAGTTTTATAATTCATTATTTACTATTTTGAAATGATGTCTTTATCTTATTTATATACAACACATATATATTAATTTAGAATTTTAATGTAGAAATTCTACTGTTTTAATTATTATAATTCTTAGTGTTTTAAAGTCAGTAATGCATTTTAAAGCAGTCTTTTCCCTTGTGTAGTTTCAGTGAAACAGTCCCTAGAATATTTGTTTTGTATTTGTGTGGTGATCAGTTGTCACCTTGGGAGGTAGTCCTACATATATACCTCCAAAGGAAGTACAGACCTCACGTACAGTACCTCTTATTGATTTATGTAAAGTTAAATTACAGTGTTGTTTGTAAAGTTGATAGTATAAGACCTATGTATTTTATAGATCTGCCTCCAATTTCATCCTATGAAATGTTGTCGATGTTCTTTGAATTGTTTCTATTTTGAGAGATGAATGGGCACGTCAGAGCCAAAGATGAATCTGTAGTTTCTGCACATGCCCATTCAGGACAGCCTCTAGGGGATTTTTTTTGTGTGTGTGTACCCTTGAGCTTGTTAATCTAGCCTTTGTAGGTGATTATATAGAAAAAGGAAAAATTAGTATTTGATTTTGTTCTAGGTATCATCATGTTGGTTGGCTGGTTACTAGGAAAAGACATTCTGGAAATGTTTACTATTAGTGTAAGGTAAGTTCTAATATTTGTAGATACAGTCTCTTATCTCTTCCCTAGTGGAGTTCATTTCATTATAGAGATTGGTTTTATGTGGAGCCCATAAGAATATAATGTTTCTACTTAAGTAGTTTAAAAGCCATATTTTGTTTTTGTTATATATATTATATATACACACATATACATATCTAATGTATATTATATTAGATATACTATATATAAACATTGTAACTGTACATATACACACATGTATACTATACAGTTACAAAATTTGCCTCACAAAAGCCATATATTGAAGTGATCTCATGGGAAAATGGAAACCTATTTATTTGTCAGTGGAAGCAGACTTGGCTGTTAACTTACTGTTACGTTTTTGTATGTAGGTAGACAGGAAATGTTCAAAAGCTCATAGTATGAAATAGAAAACCACACTGTATTAATTGAATAATCAGCCTCCAAAGAAAAAGAAAATCTCTAAACATCAAGTATCCTTTGTCATCCATGGAAGAGGAACATGTTATTATAGAAAAGCATCAGAGAACAAAGAATTTCTAGAAATGTAAGATCTTGATTGCTGAAATAAAAAATTCAGTATGAAGTTCAAGAGAGAAAGCAGAAAGTCAAAGAAACAAGCAAAAAACCCATGAAAAAGATAATAATAACCTAAATGAGATAAAAGCAGAGTAGAACAATTTCGGGGAATATTATTTCTAAAGGAGATGTAAGAGAAAACCATGCAGGAACTCTTTGCAGGACAAACCATGCAGGGTAAAGTGTACCCTGGGTCCGTGGAGACTGAATGAATTCATCATATGCTCAGCTAGATGGAAAAGACTGTAGGAATACAAGCCATCTACAAAAGAAGTACGATTGGGTTGTCTTCAGACCTCTCATTATCTGTGGATCCCCACTGCAAGATGCACTAAATGTTTTAACTGAGGTTTTCACAGACCCCATCCTGTATCTGTGTCTTTAAGACAGCAGGGCCAGTTCAGGGTGTTCCTGCAGCAGAGTGAGCCGTTCATTCAGGCACACAGTCATGAAGGTTCCAAGTTCGGCATTACACTGAGGTACAGTTAGCCTCATTTACCGTGTAGTGCTTGCAAAGATACAGGTATAGCTAAAAGAATCACTGTATCTGGATATTACATAACTGTGACTTCTTGTGAGATACTTATGATTTTCTTAGACCAGAGAAAGATTACTAGTGATCTCCTTTATTATCAGTGGTGTGGCCCAGCATCAAATAGACAATACTTCATATCAGATCATTAGGGAAACAGCATTAGAAAGTTAATCAGCTGAAGAAAGGGAAACATTCACTTTTCATCTATAGCAATATCAGGTTACATTGTAAGATGGTGGGACAGTATCAACAACAAAGGAAAGTGTGTCTGTAGGTTAATGCCTAGCCCAAGTATTTGTTCAGTCAGTTATAAATAGCAGATGCTCAGGATATTTATGAAGGGTAGAAAAGGGAGAAATGATGTGTGGGTATGTAAGAAATAGAACTTACCTAGTCGGCTTAAGGAAAAGAAAGTCTGAGTAGCATCTCTGTATAGTAGATCAGGATGGAAAAGTTCAAATATTAAAATAAAACAAAAATCAGTATTTCCAAAGAAGAAATTGAGTATATTATAAGGAATAAGCAGGGAGATACCGTCTCTTGAAGGTATTTGTGACGTAGTAAAGGAGCTAGAGCACAAGCTGGTACTCTCCTTTTAAAAAATGTGTCTCTCTGTGTGTGGGTCATGAAATATGAAATAGAAATAAAAATGGGGAATGTGTTTGAGATACTGTTAGCATATGATAGGGAATGTTTAGTTCTTTAGTATTTTTTCTTTTAAGTCATTCTGTTCATAAGGATTCACAGTGTTGCTTTTATTATTCAGGATATGTCAACATTCCAAAAATTAAAAAAAAATTAACAGGATAAAAACTGTCATTCCATTGGACTCAAGTATAAATATATGATTCATGATGAAAACTTTAGGGATCTAATTTTTCTCATTTCTTTAAACATTTTGCTTTTATTACTTTAAGAATTAATTTAGCAATGATTTTTTATGTACCAACAATGACTGATATAAAAAAGTAGAATGATGGGATGGCCTGAAAGTGGAAGATTGTTATAGTAATAAACCATTATTATTTTACAATCCTTTAGGGTTTTTGATCAATATATCCCATTACCAGATAGAAAAGAATAAAAGAAATCTTAGAGGTGGTCTTTATAGGTTTGCAAGTTCGTTTTGTTTTGTTTGCTTGTTTTTGAGTCCTCTAAATATTTGAAGCCTTCATTAAACAAAAGTGAAAATTCTGGAGTTTTGCACCATAATGGCAAAGAGGAAAATTGACAGGCGACTAGGCAGTTACCAGACAAAAGCGAATACAGGAAACCAGATAGAAATTCTTTGGACTGTCAAAATGCATGAAGTTAACTGTGTAATTGAAGTATCAGGGCTTTGAATACCTGACTTGATGGGTGAGTAGTGTGTTTCTAAGGGTAAAATGGAAAAAGGCCCTATTTCCTGGTTATTTTTGCAGCAAAGATTTCTTTGATGTAATATCTCCAATAAGAATCTAGACCATCCCTTTTTTACCAAAACAATATATAATGACATTCTTTCATGTTTAATGCTCATTTTTGTTCACTTCATACTGTTTATATGAAAGTGGAGAAATGCCTTGAGTATAAAGGTGATTACAAAGAAATGTTATGCAGAAATGGAAAAATTACTACTATAATTTGTAATTGATGTTTCAAAATCTAAGAACAGAAATATTTCACAGTTACATAAAATACGGTTTTCCTTTCCCACCAAGTTAAGAGACCTCATTATTTTTAGAAGTGCTGCTTGCTGATAAAACAACTGCAAAAGTATCTGGTTTGGTTTGGTGGATCATGTCTGCTACCCAGCTGAGGCAGGAGGATCATGAATTTGCGGCTAGTCCAGGGTAATGAGACCCTGTCTTACAAAAAGTAAAAAGCAACCCCAAAACCCAAGCAAACACACAAAAACACCAAGACCATCAAAGAAGAACCAGGATTGTAAGTTAGAATCTGTTAGGAATGTGTTTTGGAATGTTTTTGCTTCTTTAATTGCAGTTGAACAATCCACTGTACCCAGAGGATGTTACTCACTTCAGGCATATAGACTGTCAAAAAAGCAAGGATTTTGGATTAAGATTTAAAAATTCTAATGAAGTTATTCATAACCTATTTTTCTATATGCCATTTGTAAAATGACTAAAGAGCAAAAGATTGAGAAGCCTTGTTAGATATGGATTATAAATCATGATATGCTTTTAAAAAATATTTTTGGTACAGTAAGGCATAGTGGAAGCACAAGAGCAAAGGATTTCATTTCACCATTGCTCAGATGAGAGGTAGAAGGTGTGCATGTGTTTAACCCTTCAGGATGCTCAGTCTGCCAAGTAGTTTTGTAAACAGTGCTTCCTTTCAGCCTTTGTAATCAACATCTAAACAAAGGATGAAAAATATAAATTATGATTACAGAAGTAGAACGGAATGTTAATGTTAGGAAGTAGGACTGACTAGGAATATTGTTGTGATGTTACTCAACTTCAGTTTTAATACTGTGTATTCATTGTATGTAGTTTGGCTGTAGCAGCAATTCCTGAAGGTTTGCCTATTGTGGTCACAGTGACACTAGCCCTCGGTGTTATGAGAATGGTGAAGAAAAGGGCTATCGTGAAGAAACTGCCTATTGTTGAAACGCTAGGTAAGTGCTGTGGAGAGCAGTGAGGTGTCAATGCACATGGCGGAATCACAAAACTTTACAGTTTCTGTTAGGAACATTATAATGATATTGGGGCCAAGCAGTGATGGACAGTTTTAACAACCAAAATAGGCAATTAAAAATTCATTTCTCAAGAGGAAGCTTTATGCATTATGGAATGTGTTAATGCTAGATCATATTTTTGATATCCGTATTGCAAATGAAGTCCTAGAGAAAAATTAATAGATTTTTTTTGATAGTTGATTGTTACAGAACTCAATTTCCTGCTTAGGTTGACTTTGTTTATAGTAAGAACAATAAGTATATCTTGGTTATATTGACTGGACAACTTTATTCTCAAAATATTACAAAACGTCTTTTAAAAGCAGTTTAGCTATCCAAAACTATTTGAAGTTCAATTTTTTGTTTATAACCTTGAAAAACTCTGACTGAAGAAATTATGTGGGTTTACATGTCAGAATCTTCTAAACTACCTTTAAAATACATTCTGAAAGTCATTGACCAAAACCAATATGAAATAGGTTTCTAGGAACTAAGAAAAAGTAAATATCTAAATTTTGTTTCTAACTTCAGAAAGTTTACCTTATGATGAAGTAAACACAATGTAAGAAATTATAATTCCCAATGACTTGGGAATTCAGAGTACTAGAACACTGTTTCCAGGTGTTTTATTTATTTTCTAAGTTAATATATTTTTCTCTAATTCTTGTGGTGATGCCCAGTGATTTATTTTTAGGCTGCTGCAATGTGATTTGTTCAGATAAAACTGGAACATTGACGAAGAATGAAATGACTGTTACTCACATATTTACTTCAGATGGTCTGCATGCTGAGGTACTGAGGTTTTTCTTTTTTAAAAAGTCTACCCTTTTAAAGAAACTTAGTATTTAAAATGCTTACCAGTTCCAGTGTTTTTATCTTCAAAATCTCTTTTCTTTACATGTGATTTTATCGCTTGTTTCATGTTGCGTGTACAGTTTAGAAACTTGAATCTCTATGCATCCTTTAAATCGTCATCCATCCACTCATCACCAAATCCTGCCAGTTTTGACCTTCTAAATTTCCTTTTTTTTTTTTAGCCAGCTTCTCTAGACTATGTTTCATGTTTTTCATCTGGCTTTCTGATGGATCCTTTTGACTTCCTGTATTTATTTTTGTTTCTCATGCTCTGTGTACTTTGAGAGCCTTTTGTAGAATTGCAGACCCCCCAATTGTCTTCGTTGTGCAGAGGATTCTGAACTGTGGCTCTTAAGGCTCCGTGTGGCCTTTCCCTTCCTTTTCCAGCCGTAGCTATTCCCCCTTGTCTATGGTACATGAAACATACTAGCTTCATATTTCTCTATGACAGAATTTCCCCCATGACCCTTGTTGCTGGCCCACTATGTAAAATACCCAAATGTCCCTTTTTCTTTGGTATTGATTCTCCCCACTCTTAAGGTAACCCTTGCTGAGCACTGAGAACCGGCTATGTGCTGCAAATATATTCCAGTCTTTATCCCAACTGAAAATTCCTTCCCTCCTTCCTACTAGACGATGAGTTGTTAAGAACAGGAGCTGTGTTGTATAGCACAATTAATAAAAACTCAGAGAGAAATTGGGGTTCAACTAGAAGATCTGAAAAGCAAAATAGTCAGCCACTGACTCTTACCTTGACCTTAGTCCAAAATGGTGATCCTTTCTCCAGGAATTGTAGAATGAGACTGTTTCTGAGAACTGTCTCCTTCCCTTTTATAATTCTCCCTAGTTCTGGGATTAAAGGCATTCACCACTGGGATTAAAAGGCATGCACTTCCCAGTTTCTATGGCAACTAGTGTGGCTACTGGGATTAAAGATGCATGTCATTGCTGCCTGGTCTATAAGGCTGACCATTGTGACTATTTTACTTTTTTGGTCCTCAGGCAAGTTTTATTTATTAAAATACAAGTGAAATGCCACTACAGTTTCCCTTTCTGTCTAAAATAAGAAAGAAGGCTATAACTAATATAAAAAAAACTATATACAGTAAGTATAGTAACTATACAATATATACAGGCAATAAATACATCAACAATATCTAGTCCGTTTGCATTTGACAAATTCAGAGAAAATACTCCATATCTATTCTATCTTGGTGTGTCCAAATTCTTGTACCTAATTTACTTTCTACCATAACTTACTGTGTCATGTAAACAAGGAAATCTATAATTATCTCTCTTCAACTCTATCAAAGATCCCAGAAGGATATAATATTATCTAAGTAAACAAGAAGAGCATTGTAAGCAGCTTCCACAACTCTAGAATTGATAGAAACATCTTACTGCCCAAATTTCATCCATCTTCAGCCTATAGGCTCATACTTTCTGGCAGACTTTTCCATGAAGCAGGAAATTTGAAAGACTCCTTCTTACTACACTGTTTTGCCTATATTGGCAGTTTGTCAGTCACTTTCTTCTACATCTTGAGAAATATCTGGCAGATTCTTTCTTGAAGCAAGAGCCTTGAAGAGCGGTCTCACCTTCTTTATGCAAGTTCAGCAGTCATTTTTCTGAGGGTCCTGTATGCCCAGTTTATACAGCATACCATTAAGCAGTCCAGATAAGAACAGTTTCTTGCTCAAATGGCTACCCTTGTCACATTGAAGTCTAATTCCATAATGAGTTTCTTCAGTGCCCATCAACCTCTCTGAAGTAATCGGTACTGCGAGGAGCAGACATGTCTCATTCTTGAGAAGACTTAAGAAGCTCTTAAAATATTTTAAATCCCATATTCTGTAGGTCTTTGAAAGGTTTGAAGGTTATCTTACTGAAATATATCTCTGTATAGCTAGAAAACCTAACTAACATGACTAAAATTTTGATCATTCTAGATGACTATTAATCTGTGTTTCTTAATTATACATTTTTAAATGCATTTTTAAATGACTGTATAACCATAATACCTTAAACAAGAGCAGAAATATACATACAACAATATTGACCTTAAATTTGTATCAATAAACCAAAATCCATCCCAATGCAAAGTCTTGACCTATATCATATCCTCCCTCCCTTTTTTTTTAAGAAATTGACTGTGACCATCAACTATTTACAATCAACCCCTTGAAATGCAAAAAAAAATTATAAACAATATTTAGGAATTTGGGCATAGTTCTCTAGACTGCTCCCTTCTGATTGGGGGCACTGTTAATTAGGTCCTTCATGGGTATCTTGTGTGTTTGGTTCATCTCAGCCAGCAGTCCTGAAGCTGTCCTAAATGTGGGCCACCTGGGCCATTGCTTCTGGGTATCTTGTTTTATCAAACTGTATTAGCTGGTAAGGAATCCACTGCTTTCTGTCCTCTGTGGAAACAAAAGCAGAACTTCTTTCCGAAGTAACACATCATTAGACTGAAATTTTGAAGTCAAGATACCTTTAAAATGCATGTTTTGAATTAGCTTAGCAGCCCCTACAATGAAATGTCTCTCTATAGTTAGCTCATTCACAGTCAAAAAAATTCAATGAAAACGCGATAATATACATACTGCACTCTTTTTATACTTTTTATCTTTACATACCTTTTCTTATTTTTTTACTGTATTTAATTTTTAATTTTTAATTTTTGTTTTTTTGAGACAGGGTTTCTCTGTTTATCTTGACTATCCTGGATCTCACACTGTAGGCCAGGCTATACTTTGAACTAATGGATAGCTGCCTGTTTCTGCCTCCCAAGTGATGGGATTAAAGGCATGAGCCACCACACCCAACTACCCTTCCTCCCTCTCTCTCTCTCTCTCTCTCTCTCTCTCTCTCTCTCTCTGTCTTTCTCTCGGACTTTATCCTTTTTCTTTTCTCTTTCAAGCCTACGTATATTTTAAAACACACTGTAAACAGTTTATGGGTTTTCTTTCATCTGAATCTTCCTTTATTGGGTATCTTGTCTTGGCAAAGTTTGGCAGTCACTTTCTTTTGTGTCCTGCATATCCAGCATACTGTCAGGAAATTGAGGCAAGGACAGTTTCTTTGCCCACATGGCTAGCTTTTGCCATAAAGAAAATAAACACCATACAAAGTTTCTTTGATGTCTATCATCTTTTTTTTTCTGTAGATTGTTGCTGCCAGAAACAGATATGTCTCACTGTCATGAAAATCCTTAATTATTAAATATATTAAATGCCATATTCTGTACATCTTTGAAGTATTTGGAGACCATCTCTCTAAATATATCTGTGTGCTAACTTGAAAACATACCTAACATGACTGTAATTTGACCATTACAGATGACTATTATATTGTTATATATTATACATAACTATTAATCTGTATTTTTAATTATACATTATACCTTTAAATGAGTTTCATCTACATAATTCTTTAAACAAGAATAGAAATATACATACAATATAAGAAAATTAACTTTAAATTTGTATCAGTAAACCAAAATCCATACCAATGTAAAATATTTAAGATTAATAGTTTTTTTTGATTAAAGTAAATTCAGTAATCTGCCCTTTCCTCCCATCATTTGTATATCATATCCCCCTTTCTTCTTTTGAAAGTGATTCACTGTGACCAATAACAATTTGTAACTGCCCCTTAAATAAAAACAAACATTTATAACCAATATTTTGAGAATGTGGGCTTAGTTTAATAGGCTACTTTCTGCTGATTGGTGGGTGCTGGTGATCTTTGAGGGACCCTGAGAAAATCAGGATAATTGTTAAGTCTTGGCCAGAATATTCTGTGCGGTTGGCTCGTCTCAGCCAGTAGCCTTGAAGCTGTTTTAGATGTAGATCTCAGAGGAAATTGCATCAGAGGCGCACTGACACGTTGGATCATCTAGGCCATCTGTTCCCATCAGAGATTTTTTTAGGGTGTCTTCTTCAATCAAATCGGATTTTTTTTCACCACAAATGAATCCAGAGCTTCTCATTTCCTTTGGAAACAAAAGCATAATCTCTTCTCCAAAGTATCATATCTTTTGACTTCAATTTTGAAGACAAAATATTTTCAATTATATAGGCTGGTTTAATCTAGCAACATTTATAATCCAGTGTGTCTTAGCAGCTATTGTTCCTTCCTCAACAGTCAGAAAAATTAAAATACAACGGAATAACAAACAATATCCAGACTCTGTGTATTTTTCATTTTGCATGTCATATTTGTGTGTGTGTGTTTGTGTATGTGTGTTTAATGTTATATACATTACTACTCTGTTCCCTTAAGGATTTTACTATTTTAAAACATTTTTTTAGACCTATGACTGTTTCCACCCTTTTTCCTCTGTCTCCCAAGCCTGCATACATTTATAAATACTCTATTCAGAGACCTTTTTGTTTGAATCTGCCCTTACTGTGTATCTCTAACCCTTTTTGTTTTTATGAGCAAAAACTCTAAATCTGCCATGCAGTGCGCAGATGTGCTCTCAAGCCTGCATTCAGTGGCTGAGAGGAGCCTTTTTTTTGTTTATTGCTACCTATGAGAGACTGCAGGAGTCCTCCATGTTTCAGATCAAGCCTGCTGTGGCCAAGGGACACAGTTCTGTACTGCGACCGCCAATGAGAGACATTAACTATGAAGTTACTCTTGGCTCTGTTTTTGTGTGTTTAGAACCCTTTTTTAAGATTTATTATGTCTTATGTGGAAATTCTGGCCCTGTTGAAGCTTCATACGTAAATGGAGCTGGAGCTTTTCTTTTGTCCCGACTGCCGAGTCCCAAATAATCACACAGAAGCTTATATTAATTACAGAATGTTTGGTCTATTGCTTATGCTTGTTACTAATTAGCTCTTAGAACTTAAATTAGCCTATTTCTGTTAATCCATTTTTTGCCACGTGGTTTTGTGGCTTTACCTGTTCTCTAGCATGTCTGTTCCTCTGGTGACTGGGTCACATTTCTCTTGATTCTGCCTTTCTTTTTCTCTACATCTTCGTTTGGGGTTCCCGCCTAGTCTTATTATTATCAACCAATGAGAGCAACACATAGTCACAGCAAAAGAAGGATTGATTATCCTGCAGCACCTGTGCTTGTGTATGGACGACAGGGTAGTAGTTTCTCTTCAGAGTCTATCATTTTATATTAGACATTAATAGTTTTTAATTACTTTCCTTAAACTATTATTTTCATTATGATAGTTGTTTTACCTAGACTCTAGCCACTTGGGATACTTGGCTTGTTTAAGTTTTAATATGGCCATGTACTATGCTTTCAGAGCAGTCTGTCAGTTCCAGGGTGAGTCCTTCACTGCCCCTAAGACTGTTAGACTGTTTGCCTGGAAACCAAGTTTCAGCTATTACCTGATCCTGGGTCTGTGTGAGAGGCTGGATGTGGTAATAGTGGGTTTGAGTGTTTTTTTTGTTTTTTTTGTGTGCAAGCTGTAGTGTACTGTTATATAAATTTAATTTAAGTTCAGTAATGTAGAGATATTGTCCATGGTTTTCTTGTATTTTTACTATTGAGCAGGCAAAAATATCTTTTTAGGTTAATTAGTACCCTAAATAGAATTTCTGTTCCTCTAATATTAAATTGTGTTTTAGATTTATTATAAGCATTTGTATTACCAACAGCATGACTAGAAAATGGCATGAATATAGCTCAGGCTGTTCTTTGTCTGCCATTAAGCCTTACTACTATACTGTTTGTGTTATTAATCCTTAGGTTACTGGAGTTGGCTATAATCAGTTTGGTGAAGTAATTGTTGATGGCGATGTTGTTCATGGATTCTATAACCCAGCTGTTAGCAGAATTGTTGAGGTAAAAATATATTCAAGAAGTTAACTTAGTTCGTAATGACTTCAGCCAGAGTGATGGATTTATAGTCCATATGCCTTTCTTTTAGGCGGGCTGTGTGTGCAATGATGCTGTAATTAGGAACAACACTCTGATGGGAAAGCCAACTGAAGGAGCCTTAATTGCTCTTGCAATGAAGGTATGTGTTTAGTGTCTTTGGCATGTGGGATATTATCCTGCAGAATGTGAGGCCTTTCAGATTCATCATACTGTGTTTTTAAATGTCCAGTAAGACTCATTTTTCCATTATTTTTAACTGGCATTGGGGATCGGTTCAATATAGAGACTAGAACAGTTTCAGTATAACTTATTCCTCACTGCAAGGTACAAACTAATGACCAGTGTTGGATGTGTTTTTAGTATTGAGGTCTGTATGTGAAAAGCTTTAAAAGTGTGTGTAGTTGCTGTTAAATACTTGTATGTGAGTGAATAAACGATGTTATTCTGAAATACTTTTGTACGTTTACATTAGTAAAAGGTAGAAGTCAAGTTTTTCCTTTCCAAGGTTTGCTTCCTTTTCCATTTCTCAAAATGTGTGTTATTAAAATCTGTGTTTGGGAGAGGAAGTATTGTTCCTGTATTCTGTTCAGATTGAGCCTACATCCTATATTTACATTTCTTTCAGCAAGAAACCTGGTATTTACACAACTAAAGCAGCCTTTCCCACTTTTAAGAACAGTTTGAGAAAACACCGAAATTTGAATGAAACAGTATCTTTCTATGTGAGATTATTGGGAATGAGAACCATTATACTGTTGCAAGTTATTGTAGGTTTTCATTCAGAAGATCATCACTAGATTTACTTAGTCATTCATTTGTTCATTTTAATACATATAATAGAGATCAAACCCAGGGCCTTCTATATGCCAGGTAAGCACTCCAACTCTGCCCACTAGTTTTAAAATATGTATGTTTTCTTTTTCGAAACCTATATTTCTCTATCATTTGTCCTTACAACTAAAAATAATGTATAGCTTTTGGAAGATTAATAAAATATGATGCAAGTGTCAGCTGTTTCCCATGTTTCTGTTTAACAAGCTACTAGCTTCTTTCTAGAGTCATTAATACTGACATTCCAGGAACAAAGATCAGGCAGGGCAAGATAGTTAAACCTAAAGTACTGAACAGCCATATCTATCTATCTATGTCTGTCTGTCTCCATACATACCTATCTACCTACCTACCTACCTCTACCTATCTTGAACAGTGAAAGTTCAGAGCTGGAGGCTTGACTTTAAAGGACAGAAAGGGTTTAGTGAGGATAGCTAAAAGGAGCTAAAATGAAAGCATGAGGGAGGGAAGAAGTAGTCGTGGAGTGAATAGGTCACTGTCAATCGGCTGACTAATATGGAAGGAATGAATGGTGTTCGAATAAAGAGGGAAGTTGTTAAATAGGCTGTATTTTGGTGGTTATGTGAATACCAAGAGAATTCTGACCGTATTTCTGAAGAAAACAGAAGTTAATAACATGGACTTTTGACTAGTTCTAAAATACAGTTAGATATTTGGAATAAGAGGCAAAGGTTTCAAAAGGGATTAGGAGTGAGAACAAATACATGACATTAGTAGTTACTAGTTACAGTGGTGTTGTTGTATAACAAAACTTTGTAAGAGATATAACACAAATGTGCAAATGTACATGCATGCGCGTGCGTACATGCACACACAGTACATGTATTCACCCCAGATAGGGAACCCACAACAGACCAAACTATAGATACCACCAAAGTCCAACTTAGTGAACCAATGAGTTTTATTGGGGTTGCTCACAGGAATATGAGTGAGGAGTTACTTACAGGAACAGAAGTGACTCAAAGACCGGTAACATCATCAGAGCCCACCCGAGCACAGGTGATAGTTCACAACGACTAGAAACTTGGATTATGCCGCGCAGCCTGCAGGCAGCTGAACAGTCTGGGTCCTTTCCAAGCCACTCTGATCTGAACCTCTTCCTATTCTAGGCACAGAGTCTGGTGTCATAATCTCCTTTGAAGCTTGGCTTGTTTGAGAGTAGTTCTCAGCAATCTTCATTATTTAGTCTAGTGAATCTGGTCAGTTTCAGGACTCAAAGCAATTTTGATTTGTTTACCTTCCTGCTTAAGGACTCAATGTTTCAATCTGGAGGAAACTATTACAAAACTGTGACCTAAAGGATTAGGATGAAGATGATAGCAACAGACAAGAAAGATCCCCGTTGCTAATAAGTGAAGTTAAATAAGAAACTTTTCTTGATTGGCAAAGTTCATCTTCATTATTAGTCAGGCACTTTTGTTTGTATCTTGTTTTCTTCCATATTTTGAGCTGGTAGAGAGATTAATATATGAAGGCTTGGTGTACATATAGTCTAGTATTCTATCTATACATGCAGGATTTCATGTTGTAATTGTATGCTCTCTTTAAGAAAATGTAGTCCATATAAATAAAACATTGCTATTCTTTCACCCATACCTGGAAGAGAAACCAGTTATCTTAACTCACCATGTCATAGGTTGTTTACATTGCTTATTAAAGGGAAAAACAGCACATGTTGATTAGAATTAATTTTATTTTTTATTTTGTTCTTATAGGTGGGTCTTGATGGACTGCAACAGGATTATATCAGAAAAACTGAATACCCTTTTAGTTCTGAGCAGAAATGGATGGCTGTTAAGTGTGTACACCGAACACAGCAGGTATCGCTCTCTTTAAAAATATTTATACACAATTCTAGCATTTAGGAGGCTGATTGCTACAAGTTTGAGGTCAGTTACACAGTGTGTTCTAGACAAGCCTGGGATATAGGGTGAGGCATTCAAAATAATAAGATAATAAAAGCACATCTGTTTCAGCTTAGATGACATTTTTTGGGGAAGGGGTCTACATTAATTTTAGTGAATTACGGCATCAATAAATCCTGTGGCCTAAGAGCAGTGGTTCTCAATCTCTGAGTCACGGCCTTTGCNGGGGGGTTGAACAACCCTTTTATAGGGTTGCTTAAGACCATCAGAAAAACACAGATACGTTACAATTCATAACAGTAGAAAAATTATAGTTATGAATCAGCAGCAAAAATAATTTTGTGATTGGCATCAGCACAGCATGAGGAACTGTACTAAAGGGTCACAGCATTAGGAAACTTGAGAACCACTGCCTTAAAGCATAGCAATCAGCAGTGTTAAGTCTTTGTTATATTTTTCTTTACTGTGGCACTCTTCTTTATAAAATTTCTGTATTGAAATATTTAGTGTTGTTTGTAAGCCACCTGCTTAAGTGTTTTTTAGCCCGGTCTTAGGTGTGGAGGACTTTGACATCCAGTTCTCTTGATCTGATTTTCTTCTCACTGTTAGCTCATTATAGGTCTCTGCTGCTTAACACCACTAATTGTGTGATTCTTCTCATTTTCCAACCTAAAGACTTGCTGCAAGATGAAAGCAACCAATGGGTTTAACATACAAAACCTAAACACACAAATGAGACTCAGTAAAGTAGATGTGGAGGGGAGGTCAGCCTGCCATAGATTGGACAGACTTACTAATTTAAAAACAATTAGAATGGCTCAATTAGTTTTTAGAAGTGTCTTTTGAATATGACAATAAGAATATATTTTCTCAATCTCTGTAGTAAAAGATAAAAATCCACAAGTACTTTTACAGGCAAGTACTAAGACAAATACTGGAAGGGAAGGTTGAGGTCTAAAAGAGGAACCAGTAGGAACCTTTCTTCCCCAAATGCCTTTTCTGCCTCTTTAGACCTTCAGTATTCCTTTATCCTTGTGGAATATAGGAGATCTGAGGAATACAGGGGTGGTGTGCTAGCAAGCTTAACACTGAAAGCTGAGCAAGGGAAGTCATTATAAAGGACAAATTCCTAGGCTCCAATTGCACTCTCTGAGTATGTGCAGCCAGGCCCTGCCCCACACTTGTTCCCTCAGAATAATGGAGAGTTCTGGAAAAGCTCCCTGTTCTTTTCAATAACAAGGACAAAAGCTTCCCTACTCTTGGGCTTCCCCTGCCCCCTGTGGCAAAGTCCGCCAGCTGACCAGTGTTACAGTGCCCAGGCAGCTACCAGTTTTTTAGTTGTGAGCGTAAATTGGTAGGCAAATTTTCTTTCTGGTAACCAGGGAAATGTTTAGTATAAAGATGCAGGTTGAACTAGCAGGCTAAGGCTCAGAGAAGCAAAGGTAGTACACATGCTGAAGGAGATTCCTAAAGACCATTTGTAAAGCTTCCAGAGATGTGTTAAATAGGAGGCAGTGCCATGTGAAGAGGAGGGGTGAGAGGTGTTAGGGCTAATCTGGCTCCTTGGTGCTTTGTGCTACAACACTGGGCACTGGGATTAAAGGTGTGTGCCACCACTGCCTGGCAGACAATGTGTAAAATTGTTAACAGAGGAGTCACAATATAAATGTATTAAATATTCAGAGGTGAAAAACAAAGAAGACAGCTGAAAGAATTGTAAATTAGTTTGCCTTGCTGGAGAAGTGCCTAAAATTAAACGGGCAGGTAGAGACTACAAGTTTAATTAGAAGGTCCTAGGGATTATTTTGTATTTGTTTTTCCCATTTGGGGATTAAATTTAGGGCCTTGTATATACTAGTCTAAATTTTACTTCTATTATGATAAATGGAAGAAATCTGTCATTATGAGCATTACAGAAGCATCATAGGTAGATAGCCATAGATAGAGATATGTAAATAGTCATTTGTAAAGAGCCTGAAATATTACCCCCAGACTGATACTAGATCTCCTTCATTTCCCTGCTGCATGGTGAAGAACAATCTCCCAAATCTCACTGTATGCAAATTGAGGTGTAGTAAAACATTGCTTATAGTGTAAGGTGTAAGGTATGGTAGCACAGAATTCTGTCTGTCTGTCTGTCTGTCTGTCTGTCTGTCTGTCTATCTATCTTTTTAGAGTATGCTCCCACATGTATTAATGATCTTCAGAGTTTAAATGCCACTCAAAGAATTATGTTCGAATGATTTACTTTGCGAAGGATTATGAGAGATTGAGGTCTCTTTTTGGATTCATGTAGGATATATATACAATTTGAATATAAACTTTGTATATTTTTCTTTTTAGGACAGACCAGAGATTTGTTTTATGAAGGGTGCTTATGAACAGGTGATTAAGTATTGTACTACATATAACAACAAAGGGCAGACTTTGGCACTTACCCAGCAGCAGAGAGATCTGTATCAACAAGAGAAGGCACGGATGGGCTCTGCGGGACTCAGAGGTAAGGCTGTTTCAGCATACTCACTGTTCTGGGGAAAAAAGGGCCTTCTTTTATTGTAGTTGAATCCCCACTTCACTTCTGAGCAGTCCAGTTCTACTCCAAGTGTCAGAACCATTGAAATTGCTGAGATGTCATGTTCTTATAATTGGGGAACTGGCCCTCAGATGTGGAAAGTCAAGAATATAGCAAATTATGAACTGTTGAGTTTCTGTGGATCTGCAGTATTCTTTGAGTAGGATTGAGATTTTACTTTCAAGTTTATCTTCTATGGATTTCTGTTACTTTTATTTTGTGTGTGTGTGTGTGTGTGTTAGGGGCAGGAGGCGACACAAATCTGTTTTCTACTTTTACTGTGTTAGTTAAGGAATGAAACTCAGGTTGGTAGGGTCTATAGCAAGTGCCTTTATCTGTTGGGCCATTTCGCTGAAGAATTGTTGATGTTTTTGTGTATGGTTTGTGCTGCACTTCACAATGTAGACTTGAATTATTAGAGGAAAACATTTGTTTCATAGAGTTTTAGGAAATACTGTGATCTTTGTCTCTTAGGCCTTTTTTCATCTTCCCCCTCTTTTTTGTTACTGTAATGGAAGAATGAAATACTAAATATTAATGTGTATACATTAAAATATTAATTGATACATGTATGGTTATACAGTATCTTACCAAGGTAGTTTCTTAGAAATGCTTGTGGTCATAAACTTTGAAATTCTAACATATTTTAGTTCGATTTTTTTTATTGGTGATTATGACCTGACAAGAAGATACTTAAGTGAGGAAGACTTTATTTTGATGCATAGATGCAGGTTACTGTCCATCATGGTGGGGATCCATGGTGGTAGTAATGGCTTAAGGTAGCAAGGTTGCTACTTTATATCTTAAGGCAGTAGGGCAGGGGCAGGATGGTGAGCTATAAAACTTTAAGTTCTGTCCTGAAGAGACCCACTTTCTCCATATTCTGAAGGTTCCACAACCTTACAAAACGTTACCATCTGGGGACCAAATGTTCTAACTCTGAGGGTATGGGAAATATATTCAAACCATGATAGCTGTTTTGTATCAGAGGGCTTCTGTATAAACACTGTTTATCTACTGTTGACCTGAAGAATATTTTAAGTAGGTCTTTAGTGCTAAAGAGTGCTCAAATGTAGGGTAACAGTCCCTGGGCTAGTGTCACCCTCTTAGTGTGCAGAAATGATCTCCTTTTTCAGGATTTGGTAGCATGCAAACTGATAATCTTCATGTCCTTGTATTGACTTCTGCCTCTATCCTAACATCAGAGGTTGCCAGGAATCACTTCCCCTTCAGAGTGAAAACACCTTTGTGGGTTTTGTCTACCACTTAAACAGAAGTGGTTTGCCTTTAGCTCTGATTTTTCAATCCTCCATAGTTTTTGCTTGAGTAGGAATAAGTACTCCTTTGTCCCTTTTGGGACTTCGCAGGCTCCCACTGAGACACTTAGGTTTAGTGTGCCTTTGTGGATGCTTGTTAGTAAGTGTTTAGTCTAATAATCTCCCCGATGGAGGTATAGCCTTTTGATTAATAAGGATTGTGACCAAAAGACCCAGAATTCTGAGAGTAAACTGAGTGATATTTGGGAAATGAGCGTGACTTTGTTATATCTTGTTGCCCAATGATGACAGAAAGCTAAACATGATATGATAGTTATGAGCTCTTAGAGACCTAAATTATGAGCAAGAAATGTTTGTTAATGTTTGGAGGCAGTGAAAACAGACTTTATTGGTATTAATGGTGTTAATACCACTTTATAGATGAAATTTTCTTTCTAGTGTTCAGCGTGTATGAAATTGTGTATATACAGGCTGTGTATAATTAATAAAGCTTTCTCAATGAAGATATGTTAAAAGCTTCCTTCAAAGGAGTCTGTTTGTTTAAATTTGGCTTGCTAACCTCTCTTTGCCCCTAAATAATGAACGTATTTTCTAAAGAGGTTGTAGTTTCTTTGGAGAGTAGCTCCATATGGTTGTTAGGAAAGAATGTTATAATTCTTTTCTCATTTGTCTTATATGCTTAGTAGTTCTTTGGTTTTATCCCTTTTAATTTCTAAATAGCTTAAAAGCAACCCTGTATCCAGAACTGTTGAATCATAATGTGATAAATTTGAATTGTAAATAATAGGCAGTAACTTCAAATGACATTATAGCCACATGTGATTTATTATCAGCTAAGTTTAATGCTTTCACAACTAATACTTTCTGGTTTTGTATTTTATTATTTCCTAAGTTCTTGCCCTGGCTTCTGGTCCGGAACTGGGACAACTGACCTTCCTTGGCCTGGTAGGAATCATCGATCCTCCTAGAACTGGTGTGAAAGAAGCGGTCACAACACTTATTGCCTCAGGGGTCTCCATCAAAATGATCACTGGAGATTCACAGGAGACTGCAATTGCAATCGGTATAACTGAGCTGCTGCATTTTGGTTTTCATAAAATAAATAGTGCAGTGTTTGGTTTTATGAACGTTAGCTAGGAAATATGTTTATATAATATAATTATATAATAACTTAGTTGTTTTTGCTCAGATTTAAAAAAAATTACAGGTACACAGGATTTGAGTTTAAAAAGAATATTAAAAACACATGACTAGCTCATAAAATCATTTATGTATTTATTCACAGGAAGGTAGCTGACTTTTAACTTTATAATCCACTTGCTGACAGGTATAAAACACTAGTTTAGGGATGTGAATGGAAAGTTGAGTTGAGGTTTTTCTTTGTAATTTCAGTAAAACTTTCAAAGCAGACTGGAGCATTTAAGAGGATAGCTTTTGTGTATTTCTTTTTTCTCATCAGAGATGTACTTCTATGGTTTGAAAGTTAGTTGCAGTTCCCTTCAGCAATGTAAGGTGGAGAGAAGCGTAAGTGCAGATTCTTGGCCTTGGATTCCACAAAGCATAAATTCAGCATTTGCCAAGTCTGTTCATTCTGATTTCATTAATTTGTGAGAGGTCTGGACTAAAAGTGTCAATTTTGTTACTGAAAAAGGATCACTAGAGTCATGATATTGGGAGAATCGTTTTTCAGCATGTATTTTCATTTCTATGCAGCTACATGATTGTGTGCAACTAAATCTGCCACCGGTTTTTCTGGCTTCAGTTACTTTGCTTATAGTACATTCTGATTGTCATTGAAATTGAGCTGCTGAGCAGAAACTAATTAGTATAGTTTTAATTTTTAGGTTTTGCTCACTTAGGGACAATTCTTTATTCTTAAATTTAAGTAAAAATAAAATATCCAAGCAGTAATTTCAGACTCACTATAAATTTCAGATAGTTTTGTCTTACCAGTTGTTTGTCTTATGATTCCTTGCTATACTTTTTATCTTTAATAAGTAAATAAAAAAGTGTCTAATAAGCATAATTTTACTAACTTTTCAAGCAAAGAAATTTAATTATACTTTTTGTTACCTTATACTTTAGCTAGTCGTCTGGGATTGTATTCTAAAACTTCCCAGTCAGTGTCTGGAGAAGAAGTAGATACCATGGAAGTCCAGCAGCTTTCACAGATAGTACCAAAGGTGAGCCTGCACGAGGAAATACTGAGAGCCCTTATTCAACCTCAGATATTGCTACTGTCTTGGGGAAACTGCTCACTTACAAATGAGACATGCCCACCAAATTTGCTGGTCCAGATTCTGAAATGAAATTTCCTTGAAATAAACCATATTATTATTTATGATAAGATCATTACGAAAATGTTATAAAATCATTAACTCTGATAAAAACTGTATTTCCTCTGAGGAGAGTACTGTGGTAATCTAGGACTTGTATGTGTGAGGTAGAAGATGGAGAGATACTGCTACTTACACTTTAGTTCTGTTTTTATTTTAGCTTGAGTTTGTACTTTTTTAAAAATGAAGTATTGTTTGCAGACAGTAAACCACACCTCTTCTGGTTTATAGTTCTGAGATTGGACTGATTCGTGGTGTCTTACAAAGTCTTTCCCAATTAGGATATAGAGCAGTTTCCTCCTACCTTTCAATGCTTTCATGACCTCTTATATTCAACTGCTCCCCTTGGCCTAGAGCTTGGCAGCAGTGGTTCACTTTCTGTTCCTATAGTGTCATCTTTTATTGAATTCTACAAGAATAAGACCATGTAGTATGAATCTTTTGAATTTGATTCTTTCCCACAGTGCCTTGGAGATGTCACTTGGCTGTGTTGCGGTGTGTCTTAATGTACTCTACTCCTTTTTCTTTCCCCCACTTAAATTGCTGAGCAGTGTTTGACTGAATGGGTGGACTGTATCTTTTTAGCTCAATGACAGTTGGATTGGCTCAGTATTTGCTATTAGTGAATAAAGCTGTGTGTATCAGTTCTTTGTGAAAGTTGTGTAAATGCTTGAATGATCATATGGCTTCATAAGGACTTCACTCAGGTTGGGTGACAGGACAGCATTGCCGTTTGAAGCTTTGTTTAGCATGTGGGTATGTTCCCCTTGTCTTTAGTCCTATTACCTGTTGAGTGCTCATCTCATGGGGTCTAGGAAGACTTTATTGTGGTTTTCCTTTGCATTCTCTCAAAAACTTCTCATGTTAAATAAATATTTTTTAACATATTATGGCATTTACATAGTCTGAATATTTTTACAAATTATGTTTTTGTCTTATTTAGTTCAGAGTTTTGTTTTTGTTTTTTAAGTGTACTATAGCCCTTTTCAGCCTTTTTTTCCCCCCAGTGTGGCTACAGAGACCTATTTAACTTGATAAAGTCTAGCTTATTAATCTTTACTTTCATGGATTATGCTTATTATTTCTTTTTTAGGAGATCAATCTAAGCTATAATTACAGAGTATTTTCTCTTAGAAGTTTTATAGTTTGGGTTTTTTTTCTTTTTTTTTTACTTTGTCCAGTGATCATTTTGAGTTAAATTTTATGTATATTACAGTGGTCACATTTGATTTTATTATGTATGGTATTCGTTTGTTCCAGCACCTTCTGTTGAAAAGGCTGGTTGTTTGGCATTGAAATGCTTTTTAATCTTTGATTCTAATGCTTTTTGTAGGAATTTATAGGAAATAAAGAACAGTGCTGTTTTGTATAACATAGTAACTTCTATAAGCCAGTTTCCCTTAAATGAAATTAATTTTATTATCCAAGTCTGCCTTGTGGAAGCCTTATAGAATCTGGTTATCACATATACAAGACACATAGGAAGTTGGCCTCATGAGAGTTGGGCAGCATTATTTTTTCCATGTTGTTAATATTTGAGTGTATGTATTTATATGTCCTTCAAAATAAGTACTTACCTGGTATTTATTTGGTTAGCAGTTTTAGCTATCTGTTTCCATTAATAATAAAATGTCCTACTTAAAAGCTGCCTTTTGAGAATATGGAATTTTCTTAAATTATCTCAGTATCTTCACTTATGGCTTTTTATAGACTTATGGCGTTATTTATTTAGATGTATATATATTGTATATATCTTTATAATACTTTTTCCTGATTAGGAAAAAGTCAATAATAGTATATAATTGTAAAAGAATTGAACAGTAAGGTCAGTTCAAACTATTAGTAATAGTAATTAGTAATCAAGACACTCAGAAGTTATGTACCCACATATCATTAGCATAATAAGTTAACTACTGTGACTTTTCAAATACACATTTAACAGAAACATGTGGTGGCATATGCCTTTAGTCACAGCACTTGGGAGGCAGAGGCAGGCGGATCTCTGTGAGTTCGAGGCCAGCCTGGTCTACAAATCTAGCTCTAGGACAGGCTCCAAAGCTACAGAGACACCCTGTCTCGAAAAACAAAAACAAACAAACAAAAAAACAAAAAACAGAAACATAGATTGGACTTCATATATTCACAAGCTTAATATTCATTTTATATAATTTCAGCATTTCTGAAATCACAAATTAATACTAGAAAATATGTCTTTAATGGCTCTGCTATATTTTGTGTGGCTATTTACTGTGCATGAATCTCTGAACACTTGATATATGTATTTATAAAGCCATTTTCTTAGTGACGTTTTAGTTTATATATTTTTACTGTGAATAATGTTTTAATAATAATAGTAGCAATCAGGAGTGCATATATTATACATATCTTATTTACAGTCACCTTCTAAAGGTTGGATCACTTAAAAATTTTCAAGTAATTAGTAGATTTTTGTTAGCTCAAGTTTTGATTTTCAAAAAAGCTTAGGAAATAACACCTAGTCCATCTCTACTATTTCTAGGGGTTTTGACAAATGAATATTTACTTTGTCAACCATTAGTTTTATGTAGAACTGTCCCGTTGCTTTAAGAAATCCTTGGTAGTTCACTTGTTCTTCATACTTCAAAAGTGTCATGGGGTTGGTTATGTCATAAGTCGCCTTTTCAGGCTGGCTTTTTAGACTAACCTGTATACACTTGTTATTTCACCAAGCCCTGGATTGAGAACTTGCTTGCTTACTATGATTCTTTTGTTTAGAGATGGGGTTTCTCTGTGTAACTGCCCAGGCTGTCCTGGAACTAGTTCTGTAGATCAGGCTAGCCTCAAACCCACAGATCTGCCTGCCTCTGCCTCCCTAGTGCTAGGATTAAGGATGTGTACCACCCACCTGGCATCTGATTCTTCCTCGATATATATGATGGTGACACTTTGTTTTGAAGGGCATCTTGGTTACTTCCATTTTGGGCAATTATAAAGTCTGGCTGATGTTTTAGAGCCAGTGAGAGGGGATAACATTGATACTGGAGCCCATGTCTGTTACTCCGAAATGTTCACCATCTGTTATGCTGTAGTTCTGAACATTACTGTACATGCAGCATCTAGATACAATTTATTTTGTAGACCAAATTCCTGAATCTAAAATGATCTGACCAAGGTTCAGTGCACTGAGAGACCTCTTAAAACTTACTGCTGAACTGTCTTCTGAAGAGATGTCAATTTATATTTCACAGTCTGTACTTTATGCAGTGGTGTTGAGCTCCTAGACTTCCAGTTGTACTTTCTCCATCTTCTAGTAAACTGATTGGGGATGTGGTTGCTAGCAAATATGCACTGTTTTGTTCAGCCAAAATTAGTTTAATCAAGCTCTACCCATTCATGAATGTTATTTCCCGATCTTCTAGAGCAGCCTAAACATTTTCTTTTAAGATTAAAGGGAGAAAGTGTTTACTTATTTGGATAGGAGCTTCTGTGTGTATATTACCTTATAGTTTATTTATGAATGAACAAATCCTTCATTGGCCTCTCCCAGGGTATGGGCTAGAGTACATTACTAAGTGGTTGTAAAATCTGTAGTTAAACATTTTCCCACTAGACCTTTGTTCAGCCTTCTTTCTAGAGCTGCCAGTCTTGCATTTGCCTCTTCTTGTTCTCCTTCTGTTTCTTTGGTAAAACGTTAATACATTTTGGCAACAAGCCTAAAAGGTATTTAGAGAAGGAAGAATTCCGAATTGTATCATTAGCCTGGACAGACGACATCATCTTTCTTTTCCAAATAGACAGAGGGTTAATTATGGCAGATACACTGGCACTATTCTAAAGAGACTTAAATAAAATAAGCTTTGAAGTCAGTTTATTGAATTGGTTAATAAATGTTTTCAACTTAAAAGAGGAATTGTATAATACCATGGAATTTAATGTGTTTTAAGTGAGTCTGTTCTCCAAATACTAATGATTTTTTTAGTGAGCAGGACTGTTTTTCCTCCCACTTTGCCCCCACCCTTCATCTTGTGTTCATGTAAACCTCTGACAACTGGCAGGTTTTATTTCATCTGCTTTTGTTTCCGATTAATTTGCAGAGCCTGTTTTCTTAGTGTATAGATAAAAGTGTTCTAAATTACTAGCCTACTAGTTTTCCCACATCTTAACATCATGTAATTGTTTGTCATTTCCGTATTTCATTTTTGTGATTCTGGGGAATATATTCCAACCTTTTAACTTCTATATGTGGAATTATTCACTTACCTAGAACCAAGTAGAAAGCAATATGGAAGCTGACTTGTGCCTGCTTTGTGAAGTATTCCTCAAAGTTCTTAGCATTTTCCATTTGCGATTTATTTTAGATTCTGTCCCGTTGTCCATAGATAGAACTGAGTGTTGTTCATTCTAACTTGTTCATTCTGTTTTCTGTTTTTGATATTAATACTTGTTTTTGTTTACTCTGTTAATGAATCCTCACACTCATGGCTACATTTTCTGTAGTTCACATATTTTTATTTGAATCACCTACAGTTTACCCAGTACGTCAGTAGGAGTCTCCTAGATTTGAGGACTGTGACAGGTTGTTCTAATCTTTCAATCTCTTTTTTCATCAACCTCTTTTTTTAATGTTTTCCTATTTTCTCCCTGACTTCCTTTCCCCATCTCACCTTGTCAGTTTATGCCCTTCTAAAGAACCGTGAATGCTGAGCACAAGTTCAGTTCCCAGAGCAGTGCTAAGAAGAAGAATGAAATGCCCTTGAGAGTCCTCCTGAAAATGTGGAGGCCTTTTGTGGATTTTTATTTGGTGTTTTCCCAGTATTTGCCTGTATTCTTTTCTTTTATAATGTAGCTTTCCACTCACTGTCTTGTTCTTCTCTCTCCTCATTTCTACTTCCAAACCACAATGGTTGTATTTTGTTCTTTAGTCACTGCTGCTCCCTTTTGCTAAACTGAGAAACAAATAATAAAATTCAAAAGATTATTTATGATTTGGAACATGGATGCTTACAATTAGTGAGAAGTATGAACTGATGTGACATTCATAACTGGTTTTATGAAGGAGGATGCCATGCAGCTCCCCTTTCTCACTTCCCCACTGGAACTGTGTGAGAGAGGTGTAAGGGCTGGCAATGTTACCTAGAAAACTTAGAGGTGTAAGGGCTGGCAATGTTACCTAGAAAACTTAGGCTAAAACAAGGTGAAAGTTAAGGGTACAAGACTCACTGTTCTGGCTGGCATTTGGCATGGTGACAGGATTATACAGAAGAGTTATGAAGAGATAATTGTGGGTGGAGAAATCTGATCATTAAGTAGCTTTGAATTACAGTTGAAGAGAGGCTTATGCATTATTCCAGATCAAGAGGGGGCACCTACATCACACTGTGAAAATAGCCCCTCAGACATTGGGAAGCAGCTGTTCTTCTCTGAGACATACCAAAGAGAAAAGCAGTTACTGTTGTACACTAGTGTTGTGAGGACACAGATGAAAGTCGTGACATGTTTAGATTATGTGTTTCTTAGGATGAATATACCCTTTTCTTTGGTAAATATTGAATCCCTGCACAAGATAGGTATCTTGGCACATAAATGGCATTAACTAATTTCACCCTTTGTGCCAAACTAAATTGTTAAAAATATTTCTTAGAAACACTGGTACTTGTTAACATCAGAGATTTTTTAGTGTATCTGTGTTTTAACAGGTTGCAGTATTTTACAGAGCAAGCCCAAGACACAAGATGAAAATTATTAAGGTGAGTGTCTGACAACCAAATTATTTTGAATTCTCTTTACAAAATGTTGCTACTTTGTCTTTTGTTCATTACAAAGAATATGGCAAAGTTTTAGGGTATTATAAGACAAAACAGGTATAATTCTGTAAGAGTTATACCTTAAAAGAGATGGTTGGCATATAAAAACATAGAAGTAAGCTATAAAGCATTTTCCAGGACAGCCTCTTTAAACAGAGTGTAGAAGTGTAATATGGCAGGGATGCATAGCTGAATCATCCCAGCGTGAATAGTGATAGACACTGTGTCAATGTAAGAAAGATGTTTTATAAGAATGAACAGTATCCTAGGCTACAAAGTAAGGCTTGTCTAAAAAAAAATCAAGACTAATGACTATGCTTACATTTTCCTCCTTTTTTATACATTAGTTTATATTTCAAATTTTATGTAACTAATGTCTATTACTTTGAAAAGCAGCTGAGAAGTGATTTGGAAATGAGACAGGAATTGCAAAGAATGCCTTTAAGAAGCAGTGCAGAATTTCGTGTGTCTGGACAGGGTGCCACTCACTCTGTCCTCACTCACACCTTTGAGTACAAGGAGAAATCAGGTCTTGGCGAGTTTGGTTAGAGCAGGCATTTTGCTATTAATACTTCCACAAGTACTCTTCAGTTTTGGCTG